>JZKD02S2154816.1:1232669-1253690 GCA_000966675.3 Picea glauca
ATTTTAATATTATTTCCAAAAAGAGCCATGTGCATATTATTTTATCCTAAGTTCCTGGCAAGGGAGGGAACATGCAAAGGGGATGCACGTTGTGGAATGCATGCAGTTCCAAGGGCGACAAGTGTCAGCCTTGGTGCATGCAAATAAAAGAGACGAAGTTAGGCGTGAGGGGGGGTTCTCATCCATTCGATATGTCTGTCCTGAGGGGAATGAAGCGAAGCCAGTCTGCAAGAGACCCTCACGTAATCCTGATACAGAAAAGAAAGCCGGTGTTGTCCTGAAGAATCCGTGTACAACCCCGTCCAGTGAGCGTGGAGTCTGTGTCTGACTCTGAGAAATCCCGTGTGCGCATTCCCCAAACAGGAAGCCTGTGTTGGACTCGAGTGGAAGGATCCTTGTTTGTTGAGAAAAAGATGAGTTAGCCTGTGTGTAGAACCTTGTTCCGAAATCAACACTGTGAGATCATCCTGTGTCTGCTGAACCGATTTGGGAAGCCCGTGTTTGTTTCCCAGTTGGATGTTATGGCCATTCAGTGCTAGACTGTGCGTGGCTTACTGGCCAGTGTGAACTCGTTCTTATCTTGTGTGTAACCTCTCTCCAGGTGAGGGAGGTGATTGTGGTTTGAAGAGGCAGGTTGTCATGCCTGCGAGAAACTCTTTCCAGGTGAAAGAGTTTGCTGGGAAGTGTTTTCTTCCAGAGAGTGTCCAGCACCAGCTACGGGCTCTGAGACTTCCTGATCTAGCCTGTTGCCGAGACCCAGAAGGGGAGGTTAGCACCGATGAACTGTGCGTGTGAAAGTGTATACTTCCAGGCGGAACAGGCATATGGGGAATGAGGTTCTAGTAGTAGTGGGCGTAAGATGGCATCTTTGGGAAGAATCCTTCTAGATATTTCTGTAATGTATTCCCTGTAATCTCAGCCTAGCCTAGGATTCCTTACCTTGGGGTGGAGCTCGGTCCCAGCTCGGGGGTGACCCACTGTTGAGCTGATGAACAGTGTGGTCTAAGGCTGGGAGGTTCGTGGAAGGCCTGCACTCGGTTGGTGTTTTCTACAACTGTTAAAAGATAAGTATTTGAATTATGATTTGATCATGTTATGCGTGACTCGCTGCTTATGTATCATGTTTTCGCTGTGTAAATGAATTATTGTTAAATGCTATGGAATGTGTGATTATAGAAGTAACGAGATATGTTTCACTCTATATTTTAAATGTGTTTAATTGTGCGCAAATGCATGTGGTTATATTGGCCTGTGTTTATTATTAAAAGGGTGTACAGAATATTACAAGAACACGTTAAACCTCTTGGTTCTTTAAAAAGGTACACTACAAATTGGTATCAGAGCAATTGGTACACTACAAATTGGTATCAGAGAAATTGGTACACTACAGCACATGCCTGCAGCAGCAGTCTCTTAACAATTCACTCAGGTTCGCAACACTGAAGCTTTTACCTGGCCTGCACACCCCTTGCACCGCTTATGTTATCAACTTCACCTCTGGGATGAATGAGAACAAAAGTTATCTCTATCTAAACCCTCTGTCAATGAACTCCTTGCGGAGAATTCAACTGCACTCCTTGTAGGAATCTCTTGCTCAGATAGAGAAACAATTGAAACTCATTCCTTCACCCTATCAGACTTCAATTCAACCATGAAATCATATACACAACATATAAAAACAAATGTGTAACTGGAAGCAAACATTCATGAGCATATCAACATCAAATACACAGAGAATAACACAAACCATGAATTTGAATCAGAACTCTTCTATTAATTCAAATGTCTATACATGGGTGTTCTTTACACATCTCTCTGCATATTCTTGCTCCAATTGCCTCTATTCTATGTTCCGGCTGATACTACAATGATACAATGAGGGTGTCTATATTCGTTTTCCCTCCAGCTCCTAAACTGTCTAGTCTAGAATTAAAAATCCTATCCACCTGCATTAACTATCTTAAATGTCGTCTATCTACTAAGGATGAGAGATTAAAGGATCAAGGTCCATTACAATATACAAGTGCGCCATCTCTTAAATGACTCATTTAAGATCTGCGCAACAACTTCCAAGGTTATTTCAAAACTTGTGATGGCTTGTCCAGCTGTCTTCTGCTTCTGCACTGGCTCTCTTGATGTATTGTCGATGCTCCTGCATCATACTCCTCAGCTTGAAAACATTCATGGGCTCCTATCCATGAGCTCCTGCACGGTCCGTCCATGCTTCTGTATTTCTTCTTCACTCTCCCAACTGGCATCTTCGACTGGGTGGTTCTTCCATTTGACCAGATACTCATAGTATTCTTTCATCCTGGTCTTCTTACCCACTTTCTTGTCCAGTATGCATTCCATCTGCGGCTTCTCTACAACTGGCATCTGTTCCATCCACTGAATTACTGGCTGCTCAGTTCCAGTTTTTGCTTCTCCAGCCCTGTATGGGTATTAATCTGCGACATTGAATATCGAAGATATTCCGATCCCATCTGGTAACTCAATCTCATAAACATTTTCCCTGAATTTCTTCAAGACCTTACATGGCTCGATTTTCTTCATATTTAGCTTATTGTATATTCCCCTTGGGAACCTTTCTTTCCTCAAATGTGACAAAACTAATTCACCAACTTCGAACTGAAGTTGTCTCTTCCGCTCGTCGGCTCTGCGCTTATATCCCTGGCTTGATTCCATAAACCGCTCCTTCACCCTACGGTGAAGTTCTTTCATCGCCTCAGCGAATTCTTCTGCACTAGCGCTGCTAGTAGCAGTTTGTTATGAATCCCTCAGTTCAGAAACTCCTCTCGGTTGCATCCCATAGACAACCTGAAATGGAATCTGGTCTGTGCTCCGATTCACTGAGTCATTGTATGCAAACTCTGCCTGTGGTAATATGTTGTCCCACTGGCTGTCATGGTCTGTCACCAAGCTTCTCAGCAAGTCTCCCAGACTTTTGTTGACCACTTTCATCTGTCCATCTGTCTAAGGATGATAAGTTGAACTAAACATCAAATTAGTCCCCAGCTTCTTCCATAAGGTCCTCCAGAAATGCCCTATGAATTTTGTATCTCTTTCCAGAACTATGTTTTTTGGCAAACCATGAAGTCGAATGACCTCTTTGAAAAACATGTTTGCGATGTGAGTCACATCGCTAGTTTTCTGGCATGGGATGAAGTGTGCCATCTTAGAAAACCTATACACTACCACAAATATTGAATCAACACCTCTTTGTGTCCTTGGCAACCCCAATACGAAATCCATGCTAATCGCATCCCACGACCTTTCTAGTATGGGCAATGGCTGATAAAAACCTGTATTCTGTTTCCTTCCCTTCGAATGCTGGCAAGCTCTACATATGTCAACGAATCTCTTTACATCTGCTCGCATCCCTAGCCAAAAGTATGACTTGGTCAACTTCGTGAATGTTTTGTCATGGCCAAAATGTCCTGCTAATCCACCACTATGTTTCTCCTTTAACAAGTTCTCCCTCATGGAGCAATTTGGAATACATAGTTGATTTCTTCTGAAAAACAATCCTTCCTTGATCATGTAGTCCATCCATGGGCTTCTGTCTTGAAGAACTGGGTTCTCAGCTGCTTCATATGCTTCTACAAAATCTGCATCACCTACGTACATGTCCCTGAGATCGTCAAAACCTAAGGTCTTGACTCGGAACTCCTGCAATAGCAAACACTTCATGCTCAAAGCATCAGCCACTTTGTTAGCAGTACCCAAAATGTGTTTAATTACAAATGTGAAATTCTGCATATACTCTACCCATTTTACATGTTTCTGATTCAACTTCTCCTGTTGAGTCACAAAATGTAATGCATGGTTATCACTATACAAAACAAATTCCTTTGGGATCAAGTAATGCCTCCACTTCTTCAATGCCTGGATGATAGCATATAATTATTTGTTGTATGTGGAGTATTTCACCTTTGCCTCATTCAACTTCTCACTGAAATATGCAATCGGTCTGTCCTCCTGAATCAATACCGCTCCTATGGCAAACCCGCTTGCGTCACATTTCACTTGAAACGTCTTCAGGAAATCCGACAACACCAACACTGGTTGTTCCGTAATCTTCCTCTTCAACAATATGAAGCTCTTCTCAGCCTTGGTTTTCCAGTGAAAATACTTATGCCGCTTCTTCACTATATCCATCATCGTTGCGTTGATTCCACTGGAATTCCTGATGAACTTCCGGTAGAAACTAGTCAGTCCATGAAAACTTCTCACCTCAAAAATATTTTTGGGTGATGGCCAATTCTTGATCACTTCCACCTTGTCTGGATCCATCCTCAACTCATTCTCCGAAATAACAAATCCCAAGTAAATGAGTTATGTCTTCATGAATGAGGACTTCTTCATATTTGTCAACAGTTTCTCCTGTTGCAGCTTCTTCATCAATATAGCCAAATGCTTCAAGTGCTCTGCCACTGACTTACTGTAAATCAGTATGTCATCCAAATACACAATGAAGAACTTCCCAATGAACTCCCTCAGGACTTCATTCATCAACCTCATAAAGGTACTTGGCACATTTTTTAAGCCAAACAGCATAACAAGCCATTCATATTGTCCTTTGTTAGTTTTGAAGGCTATCTTCCACTCATCACCTTCTCTCATGCGAATCTGGTGATATCCGCTTTTCAAATCAATCTTTGAAAAGTATCTTGCTTTGCTCAAGCAATCCATCAGATCATCCATTCTGGGCAATGGAAACCTGTACCTGATGGTTATCTTATTAATCGCCCTCGAGTTGGTACACATCCTCTAGACTTCGTCTTTCTTCGGGCTGAGTACTGTTGGAACAGCACACAGACTCAAGCTCTCTCTGACCAACCCTTTGTCCAACAAATCCTGGACTTGCCTCTTAACCTCTTCATTTTCTTACGGCGTCATCCTGTACATGACTTTATTTGGAAAACTAGCTCTTGGTATGAGATCAATATGATGACTCGCACTCTTCATTGGTGGCAACGAACGAGGTAATTCGTCCACTATAATGTCAGTGAAATCTTCCAGCAGTTCCTGAACTTCATATGGAAAATCATCTACTCTTGTGCTATTCAGAACAATCCTCGGCTTCCTAACCACGAAGAATTGTGGATCTTCCTTCTTCTTAACCTCATTAAGAAGTTCCTTCCCACTCATGAGAAGTACTGTGTTTCTTACTTCCAGCTTCACCTCCTTATCCTTTATCGGAAGCAACATATGGGTTCTCCCATTCTTATCCAGGGTATATGTGTTTATTCTCCCATCATGAATCACATTTCTATCATATTTCCATGGTCTACCCAGCTATAGATGACATACATCCATGGGAATAACATCACATAAAATCTTATCATTATACCCTCCTATCTTGAATTCAACTAAGAATTGTTTAGTAACAGTTACCTGGTGTCCTTTCTGTAGCCACGAAACTCGGTATGGGCTTGGATGATCAGTCGTCTCCAGCTCCATATTTTCTACCATCTCCATAGATACGAGATTATCTGTGCTACCACTGTCTACGATGACCTTGCACACCCTATCCTTGGTCTTGCAAGCAGTCCTGAAAAGTCTGGTCCTTTGGACTGAACATTCCACCTCTTCCTCAGGTGTCGAAAGGACTTTTCGCATCATAAGCGATCTTCCGCCTTCTGCATCTTCGCCCTCAACATCCCATCTATGTGCCTCGGTGATGTGAGCTTCTCCAATGTCCTTCTTTTTCTCTGGACACTCATAAGACTTGTGTCCATTCTTTCCACATGTGAAGCATGTGATTACTCCACCTCTTCCTCTTCCTCTGCCTCTAGTATGAGGAAAAGTGTTGTTGTTAGCATAATATCCTCTATGTTCATTATGTTTCCATCTCTGTTCAACATATGGCCCTCGCTGTGAAGTTACACCCCTCTCTACATGAGTCTGAGGTTACTTCCATTCATCCTTGGGATTCTGGTATTTATCCTGGGAAACTGCTTTGCCTCTGGGTTGACTTCTACCTCGACCCCTCTGACCTTGCTTACGACTCAACTTCTCCTCAGCTTTCAGAGCCATCTGATAAGCATCCTCCACCATCCTGATGGTAACCATGCTCATCTCATCCTAGATATCATATCTCAGGCCATTCATGTATCTGGCAACTTTCTCATCATCGCTCTCCCGATGACCTGCCCTGATGTTCAGTCGATAGAATTCCTCAGTGTATTCTTTCACTGTCATCAACTTCTGTCTCAGATTCTGCATTCTCTTAAACAAAGTAATTTGATAATATCTGGGGATGAAATTTTCCTTCATCTTTACAATCATTCAATCCCAAATTTTAATTTTCTGCTTACCCTTGCAACGTCTATCAGCTTGTAGCTCATCCCACCACAATGTTGCATGTCCCTTCAATCTCGTGACAACATGCTTGACCTTCTTATCCTCTTCGACATATTCATAGTCAAAGTAAGTATCCATAGCTCTAATCCAATCTAGTAGCTCCTCTGCATCCAAGTTTCCCTCGTAAACAGGAATGTCCATTTTTGCCTTTTCACTCATCTGTGCAATAGCTCTGATCAAATGCTCGTTTGATGCATTTTCAGCTGCAACTTCCTCTTCACGTTCAGCCTCAATTTCACTATCGGAATCACTCAGATCCTCGGCACTAGCTATGCGTCTTTTCCATGTCTCCATGTCCTCGAGTCTCGCTCAGAGATCACGCATTTGTCTCTCCATTTCTGGATTGGTTACTTGCCTACCTCTTCTCCTCATCTCCCCATCCCCTGGATCGGGTGACTATCTTTCTCTCCTCGGCGGCATGGCAAATTATCTTCTCTGCTACAGAAAGCAAAGAACAATCTGTCTTAGCTCTAATACCACTTGATAGAAACGCGGCCCATTCACCACCCGCGGGTCGGAAGGTCCACGCGCACTCACAGGATCTTCTTCTTCTTAGCCCGAAGAACTCTTGAATAACTCTTCTATTCCCTTGTCGGGAAATCTACACCCACAAATCTCTTCGCGCGATCCCCCTTTCCTATTTTTTGGGGAATCGAAACTCGTGACTTCGCGATGTCAAAGGTTGATCACTAGGCTCTCGAAACCCCAAGACCCGATGGCCAGTCAACGCTGACTCTTCTCCTGTCAGAACTTTCCTTATCATGATTTCGCTACTCGCGATATTGAACCACTCGATTTATCGACTTCCGAACCCCGATACGCCGAAATTCCGATGCGCTCGCGGGTTGACTTTTCAACAGTCCCGTCACCTCGTCGGGATTTCGGACCTCGTGGGATCGCGAATCCTGATGTCAAAGGTTTCAGGACTTTACTTTCCCTGAACCCCAATACGGTGTGCCACCTGTCCTCCACTAATTTTATGTGGCCCCACACACTATCCTTCGACTTGTTGGGATATTGCGTATCGTAATATCACGATTTCTGATGCAATACTTTGGAGCTTCGACTCATGAAACCCCGATACACAATTTCACGTGTAAATCTGACGGCCTCTGTGGCTCAGATCAACGACTCTGCCCCTCCTGAGCTTCGAACCTCTTCCACACTTACACTATAACCTCCCTGCACCTCTGTGAGATCTAACAACCCACAGGATGTCACGAATTCTCCCTGGAGAATTCTGACCGTCTGTTCCTTCCTCCATGAAGACTTGTTCACCTGCGCGCAAACTTGCAGTGCCTGCTTGAATACTTCAACCACAACTTCTCTGTGTGATTCCTTCGACGAATTCGAAGACTCTATCCTTCCTAAACTTTCCCACAACTTCCAAGTCATCAGAAAGAAATGACTTGCTCGCACTCCTTGAGGCAAATCTTCAAACTCAATCCAGCATTGAAGTCCTTCGACTCTGCACATGCTTGCAACAACAGTCTCTTAACAATTCACTCAGGTTCACAACCCTAAAGCTTTTACCTGGCCTGCGCACCCCTTGCACGACTTATGTTATCAACTTCACCTCTAGGATGAATGAGAACAAAATTTATCTCTATCTGAACCCTCTGTCAACGCACTCCTTGTGGACAATTCAACTGCACTCCTTCCATGAATCTCTGGCTCAGATAGAGAAACAATTGAAACTCATTCCTTCACCATTTCAGACTTCAATTCAACCATGAAATCATATACACAGCATATAAAAGAAAATGTGTAACTGGAAGCAAACATTCATGAGCATATCAACATCAAATACACAGAGAATAACACAAACCATGAATTTGAATCAGAACTCTTCTATTAATTCAAATTTTTGTACATGGGTGTTCTTTACATAGCTCTCTGCATATTCTTGCTCCAATTGCCTCTATTCTATGTTCCAACTGATACTACAATGATACAATAAGGGTGTCTATATCCGTTTTCCCTCCAGCTCCTAAATTGTCTAGTCTAGAATTAAAAATCCTATCTACCTACATTAACTATCTTAAATTCCATCTATCTACTAAGGATGAGAGATTAAAGGGTAAAGGTCCATTACAATATACAAGTGCTCCATCTCTTAAATGACTCATTTAATATCTACGCAACAACTTCCAAGGTTATTTCAAAATTTGTGCTGGCTTGTCCAGCTGTCTTCCGCTTCTATGCTGGCTCACTTGATGTATTGGCGATGCTCCTGCATCAAGATGAATCTTTAATCAAAGTTCAAGAAAAAGTAATTGTACCTATTCTCACTAAACAAGATGTAAAGAAGTACACACATGATGTCTATCATGTTTCCGATCTGAAACATAATCTGGTAAGTGTAGGACAACTAGTTGAACACAACTATAAGGTACTTTTTGAAGGAGCATCATATAATATATATGGAAAACCTCCCAGCGAAAAATTTATTTCTAAAATTCACATGAATAGGAATAGAATGTTTCCCCTCACCCTTAGAACTGCAAATCTGACCCAATCTTATGCACAAAGTGCATCCACCCCCAATAAAACTATTATTTGGCATGCAAGATTTGGACATCTACCCTTTCAAATTCTAACCCTCCTACATAAGCACTCCATGGTCAAAGCTCTACCCATCTTCAAAGAGAAAAATACACCATGTGAGTTTTGCATTCTTGGAAAACATAAGAGAACTAGCTTTCCACATTTCTCCACTCAAGCCAAACAACACTTAGATTTGGTTCACACTGGGCTATGTGGACCAATGAAAAAAATTCAATAGGTGGTAGATTTTATTTTCTAACCTTTATTGATGATTTTAGCAGGAAAATATGGATCTATTTCCTCATACAAAAGTTTGAAACCTTTGCAAATTTAAAGGAGTTCAAGGATGAAGCTGAAAAACATGGGAAATATGTAAAAGTACTCGGGTCAAATGAAGGAGGAGAATACTGTTCAAAAGAATTTACAATTTTCCGCAAATCACAAGGCATAATCATGCAAAACAGAGCCAGGTATACTCCACAACAAAATGGAGTGGCTAAGAAGGAAAATGAGACTATAATGAATATGGCAAGGAGCCTTCTAAGAGAGAAATGCCTGTCAAATTTATTTTGGGCTGAAGTTGTAGCATGTTCATTTTATCTCCTGAATAGATCCCCAACCACTAGTGTCAAGATGAAGGTACCTCACGAAGCATGGAGTGGAACAAAACTGAATGTTTCTCATCTTAGAACCTTTGGATGCATTGCATTCACTCACATACCATCTGAATTGATGCAGAAACTTGATGATTGAAGTGAGTGTTAGAAAAACAGGACCACGGAGCAATAAAATAAAACAAATGCAGAAAAAAACACAGAAGACACACAATACAAGAGAGACACATATTTACGTGGTTCACCCAGTGTGGGCTACGTCCACCAGAGAAATTGCCAGGTCCTTCCTTTATTATTATCCAACAAATGAAGGGATACAACCTACAACAAAACCCGTTGTAAATTAATCTTCTTTCTCTCACATTCTCCTCTCTCATAATACAATATTCACCATCATCCATAGCCGCAATACATTTCCCTCATAAAAGAGGGTTGCCTTCTAGGGAAAAAAACCCTAACATACTCTCTACTGTTAGATCTGCGACCTTATAATGAACGGTCCAGATTTACAATGAAATTACAATATACTTTTACAAGGCAAATTTTGCTTCGGGGGCTTCGCCCCCGAACCCCTGCTGGGGGCCCGCTTGCCCCCAGACCCCCCGGACCCCGCAGAGGGCGTACCCCTCCTCTGCACTCCCCCGTGTGGAAGAGTTTACATACTTCTGGGGTGTAAATACTTCATGGGGTATAAATACGGATGAAAACAAGGACCTCTGAATCAGGAAGATAATCAGGCTCCACAACCAACAGTGAGAAATGCATTATTTTTGTTTATAGTGAGACATCCAAAGCCTATAGACTCTCCAATCCAATTTCAAAGAAACTCATTCTCAGTAGAGATGTCAAATTTCTTGAAAATAAGTTCTGTAGTGAGTCTGAAAATCACCCTATGGACAGTCAAAATCCATTGCTTCCACTTCCTAAACAAAAAGAAAATTTAGGAAAACAAACACATCAACCTTTCCTTCCAAGATTGTAGGTACAAGGACAACTTGAAAGTTCTCAGGACAACTCTGCTTCAAGCATAAATTCATCCTCTGAAGTCCAAAATCAGCGAACTCGAAGCTTGAGAGAAATCCATCAACAGTTGAATGATATTAATCAACACAATATTTTTGCATTAATGTCATGCAAACCTACATATTTTAAATAGGAAGCTAAAAAACAACATTGGGTTCAAGCCATGAACCAAAAGATTGACTTTATTGAGAAGAAAAATACATGGGATCTTGTTGATCTGCCCAAACATAAGACAAGTATTAGTGTCAAGTGTGTTTACAAGACTAAACTAAATGAAAAGGGGAAAATTGAAAAACAATAAGAAAGACATGTTTCCAAAGGATTCTCACAACAACTAGGCATTGATTATGGTGAAACGTTTTCTCCATTAGCAGGGTTGGACACTGTAGGAACCCTTTTATCCATAGCATCTCAAAATAAATGGCAAGTATACCAGATGAATGTCAAGTCGGCCTTCTTGAATGGTGTCTTATAATAAGAGGCATATGTGGATAAGCCACCTGGATTTAAAGTCAAAGTTCAACCAACCAAAGTGTATCGGTTGGAGAAAGCCTTGTATGGCTTAAATCAAGCTCTGAGAGCTTGATACAACAAAATTTCTACTTACATGATCAATAATGGTTTCAACAGAAGTCAAAATGAGCCAACTCTATACACCAAAGCAACTCAGCAAGGTAAAATTATGATTGTTTGTCTATAAGTTGATGACATGATATATAATGGAAATTTTGAGTTAGTCAGATTTAAGCATGCCATACAATCTGAGATTGAGATGATAGATCTTGGCATAATGAAATATTTTTGGGGGATTTAGGTTGACCAATCAACCAAAGTTTATTTTGTCTGTCAGTAAAAGTATGCAGCAGACATCATCAAAAGATTTTGCATGGGACACTACAATCCAACAGAAAATCCTATACCCCTGGGCACAAAATTGAGCAAGCAATATGAAGGCCCTACAATGGATTCTACTTTGTAAAAAAGTTTAGTATGTAGCCTTTTGTATCTTACAACAACTAGGCTTGATATTGTGTATGAAACGAGGTTTGTTTTGAGGTTCATGGAATCTCCCAAAGATTCTCACTGGAAAATGGCCAAAAATATTTTGAGAAATATTGCTGGCACTCTCAATTTTGGTTTATGGTACACTTGATCTGAAGATAATCATATTTATGGTTACATTGACAGTGATTTTGCAGACAGTCTAGATGACCGGAAAAGCACCTCAGGGTATGCTTTTCACCTAGGCATGAATCTGATTTCTTGGGAATCAAAGAAGAAGCACATTGCTACCTCAACTTCCTGTAAAGTTGTGTAGCTGCGAAGACTATTGTATGACATGTCACATACAGAAAATGACCCAACTCCTATCCTCTGTGACAATAATTCAGTAATTTATTTATCAACAAACCATGTTTTTCATAAGAAAAGCAAGCATATTGACACTCACTATCACTTTATATGTGAGCTAGTCAATAATGGTGAAATCGCTCTTCAATTATGTGGCTCACAAGATCAACTTGCAGACATCTTGACAAAGCCATTGGGAAAAACCATTTTTGATTTTTAGAGACAACACTTGGGAATTATCAGTGTTGATGCTTGTAATTGTTGACTTTAAGAGGGAGTGTTAGTTGTTAAACTCAACTGTGTGTGTACATTGCTAGATGTTATGGACAGCTATCCACACCGTTAGGATTCCTTTTAGGTTGTTGATCTTCTTGATCTGCTGGAGCTTATTTAGCTCAGTTGTTTTCCCTTAATAAAATGTGCTCTGCACATTCCCTTTTCCGTCTCATACATTGTTTAGTCTGCACAATCTTTTGTCTACTCTAAATAGTTTCTTGTTTTGACTGCACATTCTCTTGCTTTCTCAACTTTTAGATTGATACTCGATAGCAATTATTATCTTCTAGGCACTTGGTCATGCATAATTTCTATTCTACTTACCATTCCAAAAACTAAAATTTTCAACTATTCATACATCTCACTATTTCGCATTCTCACATGTTTCTTTATCTCCATTAGATGTTTGATATGATTGAAATGTTGCCTCTTCCAATATTATGTAATTTGGTATCCATGCACTCTGACATGTTGCTTTATCTCCATTAGATTTTTTATATGATTGAAATGCTGCTATTATGTAATTTGGTATTCATAAACCCCTTATGATATTTCAAGTCATTGAGAGTTGAAAATTTTGATATATCTCATGTATTTTTATTATAGAAGTTGAAAATAATATTGATGCTTGATAGCACTTATTATCATCAAGACACTTGGTCATGCACAATTTGTATTCTACTTACCATTCCGACAACTGAAATTTTCAACTATTCATACATCTCACTATTTCACATTCTCACATGTTGCTTTATGTCCATTAGATGTTTGACATGATTGAAATGTTGCGTCTGAAATATTATGTAATTTGATATTCATAAACCCCTTATGATATTTCATAAAAGTGTTTGGGAGTTTGAAAATTCTGATAAGTCCGATATATAACTTATTTTTATTCTAGAAGTTGAAAATCTGGATATATGTTTTTTTATTATTATATATCTCTATTTTAATATATTGAACATGTAACATATATTTTTATCATTAAATTTAGGTATATAAATGGGTAAACAATATTTTTCTTTTCAAAATAAATTGATAAACTAAATAATAAAAAGTTATAATTTTTACAGTAAAACTAAATTATTTCAAAAATATGTAAAGAATTTCATAATAAGATATGGACCATATTTTATTACAAGATGTTTTTATTAAGATTAAGGGAGTAATGTGATGTAGGGTTTTGATAAAATGGTCAATGATTAAGGTTTTGTGACGAGGTTATGTCTTTATGACTGATTTATTTGTTTTATGAGTTAAGTGAAGATATGATATCCACATATATTTTTTAAGAAGATAAAGGTCGAAGATCATTGTGGTTAACATTGCCTCATTCATATTCATAGTGTGTTTTTATATGGTTATATAATGATATTTTATTTTGTATAAATATATAAAAGAAATTTAAAACTACAGGTTTTTGATAGATGTAACAACTAATTTTCGTATCTCTTAACAATGTAGCCACTATAAGAGAATCTTTGAGTTGCATGTAAGAAAATAAAAAATAAATCTAATAAAAAATAAAAAAATCACACCTTTCATAAAGAAATTATGAAAGTTGTTCATCTAAATAAAAAACAAATTATATTCATCAAAAAATCACAATTTTCATAAAGAAATTATGAAAGTTGTTCATCTAAATAAAAAACAAATTATATCCATAGTGAGTGTTGGTAAATTAGCATATCCTATATCTTACTTTAACAAACAAAAATATGAAAGTGAAATTTACAAGAAACCAACAAATAAAAGGAACTAATTACCTTAGGAGTATTTCTTTCTCAATAGTATGATATTTTTAAAGAAACACTTTATTTATAACTTGAAAATTTTAAAGAAACACTTTATCTATAGCTTGAAAATTCTAAAGAGTGAAATTAGGTATAAAGACATAACACATCTCTAAAAATTGAAAAATGGAGATTTGGGCGCCTTTGAAAAATTGACCTAGTAAAGTGTATTGGTTGTGTAGATAATTCTCCCACAAACTACACTAGTTAATGAAAATGTTACCATGGAATGTGAATTAGAACCTCTAATTCTCTTTATAGTTTACAGAAGATCTTTGAGGTAGATATTAAGGCTTTTAATCCATGGTTTCTTGCATACACATCCAATAAAGGAACAAAAAAAAATAGGCCGAAAAACTCAAAAAAATTAAAGACAGTGTGGAGTATTGAAGACACACCCACAATCATGGATGATAAATAGGTTGTATTTCTAGTGGATTCATAATTTTTTTGTTAGAAATATGCAACAAAGGTGAGAAAAATTCTAGACCTAGAAGTTGTGTTCTACATATAAACAAATATAGAGTAAATATATAAAAATTGTACTTTAAAAGTAGATCCAAAGCATATAAACCATAGTCTACCATATGAAATAAAGAAAATATAGGAAAATGTAGCCACAAAATGATGTAGACAGATTTAAGAGAATGTGGATAAATTTTTTTTTTTGTAAATAAAAAAGAGGGACCTTATATTAAATCACAAGTTTACAACTTTGCAATACTTCGCAGCCACCTGTTCCACCACATGAGGGAAACCAGAATAGGTGGCTCCAAGTAGTTTTGAGTCTATCATACCTTACACAATTTTTACAAAAATTGTGCAGAGAATTGTTAGTGTCTGCAGGAACCCCGTTTCATCAATCTAGCCTAGGGCTTGCCTCGTTCAAAGCCACCATTACTGAGATAATTGCACAACCAAAAGGAGTGAAAACTATAATAACACTGTGTATTCTATGACTGAAATTGACAAAAAGATGGTATCTAGGATGAGCCGCATCATGCCATGGGAGAGCCTAGATGTCCATGAATGGTGTATGATGGGATGGTACTTTGCTTGCATGTTGGACAACATGATCGTGTTGGAGCATCTATGAATGCCTCGAGAAACATGTCCAGTCGTTGATTGATGACCCCCTGGCCATGCACCTGTTCGTCTTGTTGTTGACGGATGTCGTAGTGGAGATCAAGATGCTCCTCTTCCAAATGATAGGTAGAGTGCGAGACCTCTTCTCCCTTATCC
Source organism: Picea glauca (assembly GCA_000966675.3). Taxonomy (NCBI): domain Eukaryota; kingdom Viridiplantae; phylum Streptophyta; class Pinopsida; order Pinales; family Pinaceae; genus Picea; species Picea glauca. Next base: position 1,247,881 of record JZKD02S2154816.1, read on the forward strand.
ATTTAATTGTCTTCCATCGTAGCTCAATCCTTTCCTGCTTCTGTCAATTGCCAACTAGGAGGGATTTCCTCCTCCACAATACAACTCTTGTCCCCATAGTAAGGCTTTCCCAACTTGAGAACTGGGGGGGGGGAGAAGGTTGGTGGCGGTGGGGAGGCACACATATAAGGGTGGCACTGTCACTTTCACTAAGCTCAGGCCAGGATTCAAGGCTAGAGGTGGCGCCTCCTTTTTCATAGTGGTGAGGCTGACGTGTGAAGGTGGAGGAGGTGCCTCTTCTTTCACAGTGCTATGGCTATAGTGTAGAGGTGACGGTGGAGAGTCCGTCCAGGAGGACGTGGTCTCCATTTTTGGCTTACGCATGGATGTCTTAGTAATCCTGGTGGTGCTATGGGAATGACTGAAGTGAGAAATAAGAGCATGTTAAGAGGCAGTGAGTCTGGTGGCCTGACTGAGGGAGTTTGTTTTTCTGGCACCCCTCTTGGGCTTCCCATGCTCTCAGGGCATGATGGGAGGAGTAGGGGTATGGAGGGGATGAGAGGGGGATATGGGGGGAAGATGGTGGTGATTTGAGTCCAGGAGGATGCACAGGGTGCTAGCAATGATACCAAGAAGATCGTGAGGGTTGAAGAGCTCTGTCGGATGAGAACACTAGGTGAAAACCAAATAGAAATGTATATCAGGGCTCCCTTTAACACTTTGAGGAGATGGAGATGCCTCTACCATCACCATTGATGTCCAAAACGACTTCTACAAGTAGTTGGTACCAGAATCCTTGCTTGATCGCTCATCTAAGAGCTCAGCCAAGTGCACTAAATTAACTCTTTGCATGGTGTAAGCCATGGGAAGTTATTGTTGTGGGGGTGATGGTCTGGGATAATAAATCCCTCACCTAGTCTGATCTAGCTGTCCCCCTCATCTTTCCATGTGGCACCCCATCACGATGTCGGTGGTCCCTTTGGACCAAGTCTTTGCAATGAGTCCAAATAGTCGAGTTCTAGGGCCTCCTGGTATTTGTGAAGGTAATTTGTTTCTTGAGGTCCACTCCTGTGTTGGATAGTTAGCCTACCACTTTATTTGCATCACGTATCACGTGAGAGGTGATAATATTTAGAGAGGGTTTGAGTATTGATTGAAATTTGTGGAGGGGACCCAACAAGCGCCAGTTGGGGGTGATCCTTTCCGGATACCTTCCATTGAGGATTTTGGAAGCCAACTCAATTATGAATTTTGAGTCTCCTTCGATGACTAGGAAAGTGAGATTGTGGCCCTGAGCTGGTTGAAATCCTCTGATTAGACCCTATATTTCTGATGATTTTTTGGTGTCGAAGCCCAGATTTTTAGCTGTGATGCTATGGATATGACCTTGGTTGTTCCTTATCACTGCTCTCACCCCGGAGGGGCCTGGATTTCCTTTAGAAGCTCTATCGAAGTTGATTTTGTGGAACCTTGATGGAGGGGGAGACCAGATTGAGCAGTTGACTGTTAGGGAAGAGAAGGGGAGATGGGGAGGGGAAGTGGAGGAGAAGAGCGTGAGGCCCCAAGAGTTGAAGATCGAGGTCTCTCCAGGGTTAGTGGGGAGGTATTCTTTGGTCCGGGGATGGAGATGGAGGGTTTCTTGAAGGTGAGAGTGAATGGTAGACCAGATGCTGGCTGAGGAGGAGGGATGTGAGTGAAATGTTCTTCTGTTTATTTCTTTCCAGAGTTTCCAAAATAAGAAACCTAGTAGGAGTTGCTAGATTCTATTCAGTTGTTGGATTTCGTACGGACCTGATCCCCAGTTTCTGATTGTGTATATTATGTTTCCTTTATCTCAATTTGATATTCTCAGGATCTATGTGGTGTGCTCCCATATTTATTCACTAATGGTGCAGTTATTTAGGAGGTGATCCATAGTTTCTGCCTGCTGATGACAGAGATGGCAAATCGAGGGGCCAATAAAGCCTCTTTTCTAGATATTGTCCCAGGTGAGGATGTTGTTTTGGAGAAGGAGCCAGAGGAACATTGATATTTTAGGCCAGAACTTGGATTTCCAGACTGCGGTCTAGATCAGGTCCTTTGGCAGAGATGGGAAACCTTCCAGTAGAGTGTATCCTTCTTTGAGAGTGAATTTTCCATGAGGTGAGTTCCCCCTGTGTAGAATGTAGGGATAATTTCTTATACGAATTCTTTGTGGCGAGATTGCTTGTGTCAAATTTTGCAGGGTGCAGTTCTCTTCTACCTGTAAATCCTGATGCATGGATTTCCAGGTTCTCCAGGGATATTTGTTTGGGGTGGGAACCGACATGTTGGCTACCTTAGAAGTGGTAAGATTTTGTATCTGATTTTCATAGTGCAACAGATTTTATTCTGACTGGAGGGATGGAAGTTGTTGGTAGGAGTTAGTATAGAACAAGTAATTTAGACCATTGCGGATTTCCCAGAAGGCATGTTCCTGGATAAGTGGTCTATTCCTCCACACAACGTTCCAGATGTTAGGGCGTTGTATTTTGTCCTGCATCCTAATCCAGTGATCTTGTTGAGTATCTGGAGCATATTTGTGATTCCATAGCTTGGCCTAGATTTTTATGGGGGTTTTGATCTATCTCCACCAGATTTTATCTCTCATTGTGTTGTTGAGTTTTCTAGGGTTAGAAAGTCCTAGGCCCCCTAGATATTTTGGTTTACAGACTTTGTCCCAGCTAACTAGAGCCCATTTTTTGTCTAGGTTGTGACCATGCCAGAGGAAGTTCCTCTGTAGATTCCAAATTTTCTTTATTACAGATTGGGGGGAGGCTAGATCTAAAAAGAGGTAGGTAGGAATGGCTTGGAGAATGGATTTTATAAGGGTGGTTCTTGCTGGGAGGTTGAGGGAGCAAAAGGTCCAAGTGCTGAGTCGGTTGGAAATGGAGAGTAGGAGGGAATCCTAGGAGAGGTTGCGAGTTGTCGAGTCTGAAAGTGGAAGGCCTGGGTATTGAGTTGGTAGGGTGCAAACATGCTAGATAATATCTGGGAGATATTTTGTTGGATGGCCTCTCGTGTGTTGAAGAAGAACAACTACGATTTATCCAAGTTTAAGGAAGTGTGGGTGTTCATGAGCATTATGTCATCTAGAAATTGACAATGTGAGGCCACGAGTTGAACCCCATGGAGAGGGAGGCCTTGCAGGGATCCATTTTCAATGGAGGATTTTATGTAGCATCCCAAGCCCTCTTCCATTATTACAAAGATGAAGGGCTAAAGAGGGTCTCCTTGCCCGATTCCCCGAGAGGGAGAGAAGGGTTGGGAGGGGGTTCCATTGACCAGTATTGAGAAGAAGGTTGAGGTGAGGAGGTTCATGATCCGATCTATCTAGTTGGTAGTAAAAAAGAAGGTTGTTAAGACAACTCTTATGTATTTCAAACATAGTTTATCAAAATATTTGGAGAAATCAATATTTAGAAGCATATCTGAAGTGTGTTTTCTTTTAAGAAAGTGGATGATTTTGTGAACCAGAATGACGCTATCCATGATTTGTCTTCCTTCAATGTAACCCAATTCCTCCTTTTAGATGATGAAGGGAAGTATTGTATTGAGTCTTAGAGCTATGACTTTGGAGATTATTTTGTAGATCACATTGCAAAGCGCTATGGATATGAAATTCTTCAGATTGGTGACCCTCTCATCTTTGGGTATAAGGGTGAGGAAGGTGGCATTGAGGGCTGGGAGGAACTTGCCAGAGCTATGAGATTATTCAACAAGTTTCCAGACTTCTTCCCTTAACATTGGCCAATAAGAGTTGAAGAAGTCTGTTGTGAAGCTGTCTAGACCTAGAGCCTTGCTTGTGGGTAGCTCTTGTATGTCCTGATTGACTTCATCCTTTCTTATGGGAGTCATGAGGGCCTCGTTTTGTTCTTGTGTAATGAGTGTATGGATGTTAGTTGTCACTCTTTTGATTGCCTCATAGAAATCCCCTCGGGGCTCTGAGAGGAGATCATTGTAGTATCCAATGAGCTCCTGTGTGATGTCCTGGTGGGAAAGCAAGGTGGTGCCCTGAGAATTTTCTAGCTTTGTTATGCAGTCGATAAAGCGCCTGTGGATCATAGAGTGGTGAAAGAATTTTGTGTTTTTTTCCCTTTTTTTAAGCCATTAGATCCTGGATTTCTGCCTCCAGAGAATTTCTTCATGTTTAAGCCTTTCTTCTAGTTGTTGCTTGATATGTTGATCCTCTTGTTGTTGAGTTGAGGTGTAACTGGTTTGAATATCCAGTATCTATAGGGCTTCGAGTTTATGTTCTAGAATTTTTCTTTCTTGGAAGATGTTTCTGAAGAATTCTTTGTTCCACTTTCACACTTATTTCTTGAATTATTTGAGCTTCTGCTGAAAGAAATACATTTTGGTTCCCTTCTAGATTTCAGCTATGTTCCACCAATGATGAGCCATTTCTTGGAAATCCGAATGGGAATGCCAAAAATTTTAAAATCTGAAGGGTTTAGGCTTCGGGGTGGTTGTAGTGTCAACCTAGAGTTGAATCGACCAATGGTCCGAGCTTGATTTGGGGAGGATTTTGGACTCTATTAGGGGGCCTTCTAAGAGAAGGGTCTCCAAGAGAAGAAATTGATCTAGCCTACAAGTGATTTGTTGGGGCCCCAATCGCTTGTTAGTCTAGGTGAAGGTGTCATTTCCTTTTTCAATATTTACCAGTTTCTATTGATTTAAGAGCTCCTGGAATTTTATGTTGTCTTGTTCCAATCTCTTCTTCCCACCTCTTTTTTCCTCCACAGTGAGGATCATGTTGAAGTCTCCCCCAATAATCCACCTCTAGTTTTCGACTATGGAGTTGATATAGGCTATGTTCTAAAGAAAAAGGTCTTTGTCCTAGAGGTTCTGTGGTCCATACGCATTAGTGATCAACCCATCTTTGTTAGAACCTATGGCTCGATAGTGGGTTGTGAGAGTTCCTGAAGTGGGAAAACCTTGGTCTAGAATGACCGCATCTGGGTTCCAGAGGATATCCAGGCCACCTACAGTGCCTCTCGAGTCTGTATGGTATGAGTTTCAAGTGTGCCAACATCTTGTGAGTATTTCTTCCATGGAATTCCCCGCACATTTGGTTTCTTGGAGAAGGAGGATGTTCAGGTCTTCCATTTTGATACAGTTTCAGAGAATCCTTTGCTTGGATATTCCATTTAGGCCTCTGATGTTCCAAGTAATTACCTTCATGGTTAACAGTTTGATGGGTGGGAAAAGGAGCTCTCTGAGAGATTGTGTATCTATCTCGAGTTGATCATGTAGTTACCAGCTTCCTTTATGAGCTACTGCACCATTTTTCTGCCTCGTCTTTTTTTCTCCTTTGGGTTTCTTATCTTGTCTAAGTTTGGATATCCTCTGATGCCTAGTCGTATGGTGGCCCCTGCTAATGAGTCCAAAAATACCTTGTGTAATTTTCTGAGCTGATCTTCCGATAAGGTTTTCAAGTCTTTTTTGTTGAGTGCTTCTTCCAGTCTGTCTAGTTCTATTCCTTATAGGTCATGTTCATCCATTTCCATGACTGTGTCTTCTAACTTTTTTGGTTCTTTTACTGAGTCTAGGCAGATCTGTGGATCACTTGGGATCACCGGGGTCAGGTGCTCCTTTGGTTGTTGGTTTTCCCTGTTATTGTTTCCTTCTAGCCCCATCACCTTATGGGGGTTTTCCACATATTCTACCTATGAGAGTTTGATTAGGGCTTCGAAGGAGTTGGTGTTGGGATTTTTCCTACCATTGTTGGTAGCTGGTTTCTTCTGCATTTGCCTCCTGCGATTCTACACCTAAGTGAATCCATCCTTTGGTTTTCCTTCCTTTGTTGTCTT
>JZKD02S2154817.1:77839-97279 GCA_000966675.3 Picea glauca
TTTCTTCTCTACAATGCCATAGGTCTGATCAAAATTGGATGTGCCAAGTGGAATTTACGGTAACTTCCCCACAACTTGCTGATTTTTGTCCTTTCCAGGAGATCTCACTTGTATAATGTGCCCCACACAAACTAATTGATATAAAATTATGAAACTCGCACCTGAAATACTATATACTGTCCACGATCCAATGCAACCAGTCCCATGCAATTTGGATACTCTAGGAAGAAGTTATGACTGTTTTACCTGGAACACCTTCTTGAGACTAGTCACTAGGACTAGTCAGATACCCTATCTTACAGAGGGTGTATATACAAATTTAAGTTGACCCAGAATCCTAAAGTTTTACAACAGATAAATTACTAATTTCTGTAAATATTATCTAGAGCTCAGGGTCTGAAACGTTACAGAAATTGTTTTATAGCGAAAATTCCGCAATGACTCAGTTCAGGACGATTCCAGAACCCTATCTTGTACAGGCTGTATATCTGAAAGTATAATGCCTCAAGAGCTTAATTTTGAACCCAACGTACCTTGATCTATCTAATAAATATCCTCCAAGTTGTTCCTTATGAAACATTGTAGAAAAAAAGTTATAGCGAAAATTCCATGGTGTCTCAGATGTAGCAGCGAAACCCCAAGACCTTGAGCTCTGATACCATATGTTAAGAACCAAATATCAATATACCATAGAAAATCCTTAGAAAAAGTAATCAACACCTTGAAAAAGAGATAATTTCAGATAATAAGCCTCTTTGAGGGGGCAACCTCCTTTTACCCCACTTAAATGTTCAAGTACAAGCTGATTCAAAATGAAAATGTCTCCTTGGTATATATAGGAGACTAGGAGGTATAATTACAACTAATGGCCTAAAGCCGACATAAATAAAATAACATTACTAATCAAATATTCCCCAATTAAGGGGTAATGAGCCAATATTAAGGCTTAACAATATCCTTGCTTGAAGGCTTTCTTCTTGATGTGCTTATCATGATAGGCCTTTTCTCGTACCTTCTGTACCTGCTGATGGAATCTCACGATAAATCGATATTCTTCTAGTTCTTCCAACTATGAAAGCCTCTCTTGAACAGTCCTAGTGTCATCCATATATGTGAATGCTACAATTTTGAGACTAGGAACCAAGTATTCCATAGGGACAACTGCTTCTATACCATACACCAACTTAAAGAGAGTATGCATTGTTATCTTCTTCCAAGTAGTTCTATAGGCCCATAGCACTGTTGGTACTCTCAAACTCTAGTCATCCATGTTCACACTGCAAATCTTCGTCAGCGTTGTCTCCAAGATCTTGTTGAAAGCTTCGACCATTCCATTTTCTTGTGGATGGTAAGGAGTACTCTTTTGATGGTAGACTTCAAATTCCTGAGTCAAAGCTTCAATAGTCTTATTAATAAAGTGTGTGCCTTTATCGCTCATCAAGGTCTTCGGGCACCCAAACCTGGTTATGATATCCTCAAATATAAATCGTGCAACTGTAGTTGCACTACAGTCATTAATTGTTCTTGATTCTACCCATATTGTCAAATACTCTGTCATAGTGATGATGTATCTAGATCCTGTGCGCTTCCCTAGGGGTTTATATGTCCCACGAAATCAATTGCCCATTTCTCAAATGCGTGCAAAGTTAGTTGTGGTGCTAAAGACATCTCATAGCTTTGGGAAGGCTTCCCAAATATTTGACATACATCACAGGATTTATAGTATTCCTTAGCATCTTTATGTAAAGTAGGCCACCAGAGGCCAGCTCTCAGAACCTTCTGCGTTATTTCTTTCCCTGCATAATGTACTCCTGCGATGCCTTCATGTTCTTATGCTAAAATCAGTGGTCTTTATGTATCCATAACACATCTCCTCGGGATCTCATTAGGTCCCATATTGTATAGCTATCCATTTATAAGTGAAAAAATTGTAGCGCTCACTACCAGTTGTTTCTTCTGGATGATTATAAATTCGCTAGGTGCCATTCCTGTTGACAAGAACTGGACTATCTCGGCGAAGTGGTCATCAACCCTTCTAATGGCCAACAACTATGCATCTAGTAGTGTATCCTCCAAACTAGTAGGTTCCTCTCCATTCTCTAACCTAGACAAATGATCAGGTCCTTTGTTCATTCTCCCTAGCTTGACCACAATATCAAAATCATATTCCTGGAATAATAGTAACCATCTGCATATTATTCCCCCCAATACTATCTTTTTGACTAGGTATTTCAATGCAGAGTAATCAATGAACATATTAAAATGTGTTCCTGACAAGTAATGTTGAAACTTCTGCAACGCATACACCATGGATAAACCTTGTCTCTCAATGGTAGTGTAGTTTATCTCAGTTGTAGATAGCTTCTTGCTAGCAAAGGATAATGGATGGTCAATATCTCCTACACCTGGTTGTGCTAGCATTGCTCCTAGTGCAATAGATGAAGCATCGACATGTACGTCAAATTCCTTTCTCCAATCTGGGAAAACCAAAATAGGCGTGGTAACCATTTTTTGTTTCGGTGTGTTGAAGCTTTGCTGACATTCTTCTGTCCATTGAAAATGAAAATCTTTCTTCGGAAGCTTCTCCATGGGTGTTGTAATCTGTGCATAGACCTTAATGAACTTCTTGTAGTATCTAGTATGTCCTAGCGTAGTGCACAACTATCTGACTGAAGTAGGAGGGGGTAGATCAACAATAATGGCAATCTTGGACGGATCTACCAAAAACCCCTGCTTACACACAATATGGCCCAACAACACTCCAAAGGGTGAAAAGAAGATCCACTTCTTCAGATTCAGGGCAATCTGGCATTGCTTGCACTTTTCCAACATTAGTCTTAAACATTCAATATGATTTTGTAATAAGCTAAAAATTGTCCAATCATCAAAATATGCTTCCAAAACTTTATGTAAAAACTAGTTGAATGCTTCGGCCACCACCCTGGAAAAGATGGTTTGTGCATTCTTCAATCCAAAAGGAATCATTGTGTACTAGTAGGAACCCCATTCTGTTGCAAATGTGGTCTTATGGCGATCTTCTTTAGAAATATTGAGCTGGTGATAGCCTGAAAAATCCATCTGTAAAGGAATATACCTCATGTCCTCCCACATTATATAGAACCTCATATGTGAAGGGTGTAGGAAATAGGTAATGAAAATAGGAATCATTTAGATTCTTGAGGTTTACATAGATCCTGATATCTCTTGTCTTCTTGTCTTGGACCACCATAGGGCTAATCCACTCTGACTCTTCAATAGGTTCTATGATTCCTGCTTCCAGCATTCTGTCTAATTCAATCTTCACTTTCTCCTTATATTTAGGATTCAATCTGTAGGGTCTCTTCTTGATCGTACTTGCATGTGGTTTTAAGGGGATCTTCATCTCTCCCATGGGCCCTTTTATGCCCTTCATATCAGTGAAATTGGTTGGGAACAAGTCCTAATATTCATGCATTAATTTTGTGATCTTATCAATGGTGGCATCATCCCAATAATCTCCAACATTAGCAATATTAGGTGCTTTCTCTATTCCAATATTAACTTTCTTGATTTTGATCGGTTGTCCAATGAAAGGTAGTTCGACTCCTGGTCCTTATATGTATCTTTGTCCTTCTCTTTCTGCGATGTTCACATTCCTAGGATCATAGTCTTCATCAAAATTGATATTGTAACATCCTTGCAGTTTTTGAAGAGGTGTAGTCCATTCATCCTCTTCTTTCTCTACAGGGAGGCTAGGTGCCTCCTCAAAGACTTTGTGTCTAAAAACCTGTAAAGCTTGATCCATTGTGGGATGTTGACTTTCAAATAAAAATGTAGCTACAAAGTTATGAGTCATATCGTACCAATATGAAGTGGTGAGGCATGGTTCTGCTTGAATATACCAATCGATAGGCGTTGTATCTAGAGTATTGATGAACTTATGCACCCACTGTTCTTGAGGAGTGTTTCTCCAAGCCTCCTCACAACCTCGGACATGGTCCTTCGGACAACTTTTACCTATGTATCTAACTTCACATCCTTCAATGTTGTCTGAAAATTGCGTTGTCATCAAAGTGTGACATTGCATTCAATCCACGATGTTCCTTTTATGTGTCCCCCACCATCTTGCTTAAGTAGCTTTCAAAACCTCACCTAGTGCCAAAAATATCTATTGTACTAGTACAACTACTTCAAATTCCAGTAAGAACATTTATAAATGATTTCAACCATCAAATGTGGGCAAGTTACTTACTTATGTTCCAATCCAGCGAACTTCCCTGGTCAATCTAGCACATCTCCACGTAGAAAGTTCATACATTTTGTTTTGCCAATTCTCTAGTGCTTATTCTGAGTCCGATGAGCATGTGTTGTCAATTTTCTAGCTCAAATTCCCATCTGCTATAGGGTTAATGTAATCATGTTGTCTTGCTATCAATTTATAGATATTCTCTATCTCATATGTGCGATCTTCCTCTCTAATGGGTTCTGTGTATCTTCAACCTTCATTAGGATCCAGAGGTGCAATGACCCTAAGGCCATCACCCTCAAATGTCATTCTTATTTTCTTTAATTCAACAACAGTGGAATTGTTAAAATCCCAATCAATTCCTAATAGCACAGGATAAGTACAGTTATCATCAACTATCTCAATGATCTCGAAGTCCACAATTTTTCTTACGCCATCGATGTCCATAGGGACATGCTCCAGCCTTCCAAAGGCGATTATTGCCTACTGATTATCCATCCTAAGCCTGATAGGGGAATAGATCAACTTAGGTTTTCCCATCAATGCCTAGGTCTTCTTCATCATAACATTGACCTCTGACCCTAAGTCGAGGACCACATAATCTATATCATAATCTCCAATTTGGGCATTAAGGTGTAGTTCCTTATTTGTCCTTCTCTTTTTGGATATTTTATGTACTACTTTATTCAATAGAGGATCTACCCTTCCTATCTCATATTTCCTGATCAAATTTTATAGTTCTTGTATGGCTTTTTCATCCTTAATCAAATTAATGCAAGTACATAAGAATTCCATAAGTCTGCTTACCTCTTCTCCTTATCTGAGCAAAGTAGACTGATCAAAGGCCAGGGGTATTCCACATCCTCTCACTTCTGGTTGTGCCTTTGATGAAGAATCGTGATCTCTTTCAAACTCTTTTCTTGCCTATTCAAATGTCTACTTCTCTTTCTTTGGATCAAACTCCTATGTCTTCTATGTAGTTCTTCTAATTCCTGCTTCTTCTATAATCTTCCCTAGGGTCACCCTGTCTTCTCCTCTAGCAATGCCTCCTTTAGTGATAAAAATGAATCTAGGATCCACTTTGTGAGGTTTTGCTGAGATTAGTTGTACTTATTGGTTCCCTCCTTGTCTCTCCTAAATTTTGGATAACAATGCAAGACGATCTTCTATGACATGTTCAAATGAGTTGTAGTAACTGTAAGTGGTACAAGGGTTCTGATGGCCCCTTGCCAAGTGACCTAGTTATGCACAGTTATAACAAATGATCTAACCTCGACCTTGGCCCATGCCTCCTCCTCGTCCTCTTCCACTGAATCTGCCATGAGGGTTGAAGTTTCCTCTTCTTGGGGAGTTAAACTGAGTAGTATTTCCTTCTTGCTGTACTTCTCCTTGAATTCTATATGCGTCTCTTGATCATTTATGCAAGAGTTAATAATCCATACAATATTTCTCGTCATGCCCCACAGATTTACAGAATGTGCAGTAAAGGTTGGTAGGTTTCTGGACATGTTTTTGCATGTAATAGCATTCTCCATGGAGATGTATGATTTTCATCTGATACACCAAATATCTTCTCTTTTATCTTTTCCCTCATCTTTCTCATATCTTCGACCTACAGTGATAGGCTAGTTAGCTGACTCAAAATTTGACTCATACTTGAGCTGGATTCTCCCATAGGGGTTGATTCTAGTTTCATGGCGATCTCCAATGCCTCAGCTTGCAAATCGATATTATGTTGCATAAGAGGGACTCTGATGTTTGGTAAGAGGGCAGTGATGAACCATTATTTATTTTGTTCGTCTGGAATCTGAAAAATCAAATGGCATGTCAATGTCTTAGACCTATGATCAAACTCCCAAATAGGTTCAACTACTCTCTTCTTGATTTATTTCAACTCTGTGATGCACTGCGACTCTAACTTGGGTTTATTGAATTATGCAATCAATGCAGTCTTGATCTTGTTCAACAGTTTCGGTTGTACAAATCCTTGGAGTAACTTCATGTACCGGCTCAGTGCGTGGTCTCTTAGGGTAGTACTAAAATGATCTCTCTTAACAACTTCGTTGGTGACATTATTAATACTCCATACAGCTTCACATAAGAACCAATGTTGATCAAGATATTTAGATCCATATCCCATAAAGGTGGGTAACCTCATCTCATCTGCCATAAATATTCCTAGGGTTCCTAATTGAGTATGAACTGAACCACTTGTACCAGTTCTCTGAGTGCTTTGATAATTTAGGTTACTCTGGTTACTTAATTTTGTTAAAACAACAAGAGGCGTAATAGTAATTACTTCAATAGTCTATGTAGTCCCTGAAGTTTTTGACTCTTCTCGACGAGGTTCTTCAACCTTCCCTTATTTTTCCCTAGCAGACTCTGAATGTTCCTCATTCAATGTATCTTCTTCTTCTCCACTGTAGAACCCTTCTTCTTGTGTTGGTGGTTCGTGATTCTGCTCAAACAAGTTCACTAGAGGAACTTCTCTGAAGGTTCTCCCACTGCGTCTGTGTCCGACCTCTGTGTCACTGTCATTGTCTGAATTCTTGAACATTATATTTTTCAATATGACCCACTAATGTATCTTCAGGATTTTCTTCTCATGCAATAGCATCTTGATCTTCAACTTCAAGAAGTGTAAAAATTTTCCTCTCGATCCCTTAAATAAATATCTCTCTGCTTGGATATATGATTCTACTCTATCAATAACAAACTCAGTAATGTACCCTCCAACGGTACTATCAAACCAATGATCTATTGCTCTTGACACGACGTTATCAACTCTCTTAACCTTCTTGATCAACGTCAACATTCAAACCATAGGCAATTTGAGTCTGATTTCGAACTGGGTATTTGCTAATCCGGCTAGCCACTCGTATAGCTCCTTATGAATTCCTCCAAAGAAAATCTTGTGTATATATCAGTAAATATATACCTTCCTAACCAATCCTCTATACTAATATTAGGGTTCTTATTCTAAGCTTCAACTAATTTATTCTCTTTTTCTTCCATCCACTTTTGAATCTCTGTCTTCGATGGAAACCACCTTGACATTCCCTCAAGAAAATCCTGGTCTCGTCAACAAAACCATTTGTTAGCACAGGGGCAGACCCAGGGTTCAGTTATAATAGCACACCAACAAGCCCTAAATACTGGCCCTTTCAGCAACACCTTCAAAGCAGATGTAGTCTCACCCGAAGTAGATATAGGGGGTTTCAGGATACAGGTGTCTACAACCATAGGAAATGAAAAGTGGATCTAGGGAAACACTCTCACACAGATCTAGTTTTTCTTTATCTTTCTTAATCCTTCTGCACAAACTATATCTCAGATCCAACATAATATTGCATTAACAGTGTATCAGAGATCAGAAGAACACAATATCAATCACACACAACAACATGATATACGTGGTTCACCCTTTCCCTAGGGATATGTCCACATAAATGCTCTTTATAATATAGTACATGAAAGCATACAATTATATCCGCACTCTTAGATTGCAGATCTCTCTTTCTTTCTCGTCCTCTCTCCCCTCCATGCGCACCCATTTGTAGGGTTGATCTTCCCACCCAACTGAAGATCTTACAACATAGACCTCTCCCACCTCACAATACTTCTCTCATCAATAACAATCAATCACTCATCATACATAATCAACCCTATCCCAGGTCCTCTTGACCCTTATTTATACTTTAAAATGACTCTTAGACAACCTTTGGCCGAAACCTAGGTGTCAAAACCCTAAATACAAAAACCCTAGGTGTCTAAAACCCTAGGTCAACTTGATCCGCATATTCATGGCTTCACCAGCTTGTCTTTCCTTCTTCCTTACGAGGTGCTCCAAAGCATCCATTGGTGGATTTTTCCGCTTGTTGATTCATCCACTATCCATCTTCCATACTGAACCATCTTCTTCAATATCCTCGTACAACAACTTGTTTTCTCTTACTTCGCTCCATCTTTTCTTCTTTTTTGGTCACTTCGAACCGATCTCAGTCAACTTATCTTCCCCATAGTTCTCATTTTGCACTTCTTTCCTTAATCTTTGCAACCTTTCGTAACCAAGGTCCAACAATTACCAATAAAACAACAAAATATATAGAATAACACACCAAAATGATACCTTTATTGAAACGAGACCAATTTGCAGTTACCTCTTCGAGGGGGAAACCTCCAACAAAGAAACTCTCTATTAAAATAATTCTCAAAAAAAAGAATTATCATGCCCTCGACTCCTATTTATACTAAATCTATCTACGAAAAGAGAAATCCAAAGGAATATCTTTCTGGAAGTAGAATCTTCTATTAGGTCTTCTTACATTTGACTTATTCACCTTATTACAAGGCCTTATTTATTAATATCGACCTTTATTACATGGGAAATATATTATTATACCTACTTGAGGGTTAGGGAGGTTAGGTACCTAAAACTAATAGAATGAAATGGAGGAAAAAAGAGAAAAATAACTATGCTTTGGTTGTAAAAAAATAAAATTCAAAAGGGCATAAATGTCAAGAAACAAAATTGTTCACCTTGGAAAATAATAATGAAGAGGAAGTCGAGGCATCTACTCAATAAATGAGGAATAACTTGTCAACTTAAAAGAGTAAGAAATACAGGCTGAAATAGTGCACAACATTAATTTACATGGGTTCAAAATATATGTTCTTCCATTGGCAGGGTTGTCAGCACCTGAAACCTTGAATATTTTTTGTTACATTAAGAAGTAAAAATTTATAGTGCTCATTGACTTGGATAGTTGACTTGGATAGTACTCATAAATTCATTGATAAATATTAGTAGAGAACCTCAATTGTTTTGTATATCCAATGGCACAACATTAAGATAAGTATGGAAGAGTTTCATTTGGAAAACACAATGTATGTCATTCCCATTTGAGCTGTAGATGTTGTTCTAGGAATTCAATGGTTGATAACAATAGGTACAATTTCTACAAACTATAATGAATTATTCATGATATTTGAATTGGAAGGAATTCAATATGAACTCAAAGAGTCAAAATATGGACCTTCTCAAGTCATAAACTCTCATAGAATGGAAAAGATCCTAAAAAATGGTAGCAATGGAGTTGTGGTTAAACTTTATTCTATGGAATTTAATCAAGAAGATGAAAATGTTCCATAGGAATTAATATGCAAATTTGAAAAGAAATATAGGGTATTCCAAGAAACTCCTCAAGTTTTATCTCCATCTAGAGATTATGAACATCAAATCAATATAATATCTGGAAATACTCCTCCTAATAAAAGGCCTTATAAATATCCTCATCAACAAAAAGGGGAGATTAAGAAAATAGTACAAGACATGCTCGATTCGTGTATTAATCAACCAAGTAGGAGTTCATTTTAAGCATTAATAGTGATCACGAGAAGAAAAGATATTTTTTGTCATATGTATCATGATTATAGAGATTGAAATAAAATGATCATAAAGGATAAATTCCCT
Organism: Picea glauca; assembly: GCA_000966675.3. Taxonomy (NCBI): domain Eukaryota; kingdom Viridiplantae; phylum Streptophyta; class Pinopsida; order Pinales; family Pinaceae; genus Picea; species Picea glauca. Next base: position 87,538 of record JZKD02S2154817.1, read on the forward strand.
ATTGCAAATATTGATGATCTCTTAGATGAGATTCATGTAGTGGTTTGTTTTACAAAGATAGATCTTAAATCAGGATACCACCCGATCAGATTAAGAAAATACGGCATTCCCAAAATAACTTTTAGAACTCATGATGGTAACTATGAGTTATTGTTCATTCCTTTTGGTTTGACTAATGCTCCTTCTAGTTTTCAAAGTCTTGTGAACAAAATTGTTTGACACCATCTTAGAAAGTTTGTGTTGGTTTTCTTTGTTGATATACTTATCTATATAAAATCATATGGGAAGACCACATCAAACATGTGGATCAAATCTTGTAAATTCTTGAGACTAATCATCTACATGTAAAAATATCCAAATGTTCTTTTAGGAAACAATAAGTAGAATATTTGGGTAATATTGTTTCAAGGAAAGGGGTTAAGTTGGACCCTCAAAAGATCCAAGCTATTACAAAATGGACTACTCCTAAGAACGTCAAGAATATTAGAGAATGTTTGGGTGTTATAGGATATTATTGGAAATTTCTTAAGAATTATGCATGCATTACAAGCCCACTCATATCTCTCTTGAAGTTTTATTTATTTATTTATTTTTATTTATTTTTATTTTTATGAAATGATAAGACTACTTTAGAATTATCTCTCTTAAATGATTCCATGTCTTCTACAACAATATTGGTAACACTTTATTTTGGTAAAAAATTCATAGTAGAATGTGATGCATAAGGACTAATAATGGGAGCAATATTGACACAACAAGGGATACCATAGGCATTTGAAATAAAACAATTCGAGGAAAACGATTTGGTGAAATTTAAATATGAAAAAGAAATGGAAGCAATTTTACATGCATTAAAAAAATGGTGACGATATCTCATTGTTAGGAACTTTAAATTCAATATGGACCATGATAGTCTAAAGTAATTTTTGGAGAAAATATTTTCATCAAAACAACAACAAAAATGGGTAGAAAAAATGAAAGGGTTTGATATTGAAATAATCTACAAAAAGGGGAAGTACAATGCAGTAGAAAATGATATTTCTATAATAGAATAATTAGCAAGCTTATATTATATTACATATTCTATTCATGTGTGGTTGGAATAATCTCATAATGAATGGAAAAATGACAAGAATACTAAACATAAAACACAATGTGTAAAGGAATGGATGAACTCTATGGAACATTGGGAGTGGAATGGAGATACACTTTGTCACAAGGGTAGAATATTTTTTATGCCCTCAATAAAAGTTGAAGTAACATATATTAAAGGAGTTGCATGACTCTCTGATGGTAGGACATGCATGATTACTTAAAACATATCAAAGGATCAAAATAGATTTCTTTTGGGAAGGAAAGAAGAAATATATTCAAAAATTTCTATGATCTGTATTTAAGAGCGAAATGAACTGATTAAAAAAATGAATACAATAAACACAGAGATATGAAGAAAAAAACAGATATTCAATGAACAATATATCCTATTGAATAAATGAAATAGGATGAAATTGTAAAACTACATAACTAAAACACTTTCTCGAATGGTAGTAGCTATCTCCGAGAAGAGATGTTCCTTCTACGCCCATCCATCTGAGAAAAATGATTGCAATGAGGCTCTACAGGCCTTGTTGATATTACTCAAGAATGGAAAAATCCTATACATCCAAAAACCTAACCCTAGGAGGTGAAATTCCAAAACTCATGTGGGCCCCTATGGGTAAGTTAGTACCTCAAATTCCCGAGGTCACAACGTTTGCATACGACCTCTATTTTAGGCATGTCATAGCCTGTTGGAAAGGTCTTTTAGAGAGCTACACAATACACCATCAAACTCTCACTCTGTCTATAATTTGACTATGGAGAGACAAAAAAACATTGTTTAGGGCTCCAAACGACCCTGGAAGTACAACAAGATGTGTTGACATGAAAAAATACAAAATAAGCTAGTTGGAATAGGTGAGAGGCCACCAGTATCCACCTCGAAGATGTGTAGGGATTTCAACAACCCCAAAAGTGTAGAACCCAAAATTACAAAGAGGTACAAAAGAACGTGTTGAACTGAAAACAAACAAGAGGAGCCAATTGGAATAGGTGGGTGGCCACCAATATCCACCTGGATCAATCCACCCCCCTTAGGAAGCAATTGTCTCCATTGCGTTGAGTTCCCCCATCATGTGAGGAAAATTTTGTTGGACTTGGCCTTGGGTGAGACACTTTCCTTGGTGTAGGATTTGTCATGCCTTGACAACCCGATAAAGATGGATCCCCTGTTGGCGAGTGCCCTTGACCTATGTGTCCACTATCTGATCAACCAATACTTGTTCCATGTAGTCAGGGTTGAGCTCTATCTATGTCATTTATTCTTCAATCTCTCAGGTGTCCAATAATGGTGGAAAATATGGTCGAAGGAGGTCCACATTAAATTAGGTGTAGGCCAAGGAAGGGTGAAGTGTTGAGCACAAAATCATTGCCACCCACAGCCTTGGTGATAGTGTAACACCCATAGAAAAGTGGGCAAAGCTTTCTATGGGGCCCTGTCGGGCGCTCCTTTTGCAAATGTAACCAAAATATGTCTCCAACCTGAAACTGGTGCAATACCCTATGTTGATCATGGCACTGATTGTACTTAGCTTTGGATTTATGAAAAATCTCTTGGACCTGTTGGTGGATGTGCTAAATCCGGTCAATGAATCTGGTGGCTTTTTCGATCTCAGAATGAACATGGGAAGAGTCTTTCTGTGTGGTGGCAAGAGGTAGTGCAACATTAATGGGACCCAAGTTTGGAATCCCAGCCCCACCTGAAATGGGCTATGGCTGGTGGAGCTATGGAGAGCCCTATAGTAACTGTGATGAAAATGTGGGATAATATCATCCCATGTACGTGGATGCTTAGAGTTGTACATGTGCAGTGTTGGCTTGCCAATTTGACATATTTTACATCATCAATTGGTTTCTTTTTAACCATTTCACCCTATCCTCACACCCATTTATTATGCCTATTGTCATATTTTCCCACACTTCTGAAGTTGATATGTTTAACAAGATTAATGTTGTTAATTATTATAATTTCCCTCATTTTTAATGATTTAGAAGTGGTTTAGACTAATCTTGCCAATGAAGGTTTGTGACAGTTCTGTTCCCGCACTAGACCTCCATTTTTAGCATATACACACACCTTTGGGGCCAAAATGAAGACATGGGTTTTGCTAGAAATACCTACAACATACTTTGGTGTTCATTATTTCACACCCAGGTCATACGTGTGGACCTCTAGCACGTGGTCAAAGAATGGGTCAAAATTGTGCCAGATTAGCACCAACACACTTCAAGCTCCATTCTCGAGAAAACAAAGAGGAATCTAGAAATTCTAGAACATGGGTGTTTTGCAGAATGCATCCATTTAGATGACTTGTGGGAAGATTTCCAAAATCATGAACGATCAGAGAGATATCTTTGTTTTTCCAATCTGGGTTTGTCTAGATTTACAGTTGTTCCTACCTTCTCCAATCTTCTAAATGAATGGGTGCGTCCAGCCAAAAATGGAGACCGAATCAAGATATTCTCAACATTTTAATGTCATGTAAAATCATTTGTAATCATTTCTTGGTTATCTTTTCAAACCAAGATAAACTATAAAGAAGAAACAAAATATCTTCTAAGTTAATTATGCTAAGACCAAGCTGATTTGAGGGAATTAGTTTTGATCCATTCCCTTGATCTTTTTTGTATATATATATATATATCCATGGAGTAGAGAGGGGGATAAATATTGATGTAGGAGGGAATTAGTATTGGAGAACCATGCTTGAACATTTGTAATCCTTCATTTCATTCAATAAAAATCAACTATTGATATTATGCCCGTCTTTGAAGTACTCATTTAGTCTACAAGCTTTTTCACAGCGTGTGTTAGGTTTGCAAGGGACCCCATTCTCTACATAGGCTATGCTACTTTTATTTTCTTTTAATTATATTGTTATTATATAGATCTAGTTCCTTAGAATACATTGCATCTTGTTTCCTTTCTTTCCAATCATTGCTTAGTGATTCATTTCCTGCAGTTTGTTAGCATAAGCTAGAATTGGATTTCATTCTGCATTTCCTGTGCTTGCATCTCAAAGCTTACGAGCCCTAGGTTGATGATTTGATGTCTAGAATTTATACATATATTTCCACCAACATTTTTGGCGTCGTTGTCGAGGAGGTGCTAGAAAGGGATTAAATCCTAGTTAGATAGGTTTCCTTTAATTTACACAGCTTAGGGGAGGAGAAATAATAAGATGGGAGGTAAGAACCTACGTGGTCACTATTGTGATTTTCTACAAAGACTTCATTGTTCCTTTCATGCAAGTGTGTTTCATTTCATGAAAGTGTGTTGTCTTTAAATTACAGAGCTTGGGGGAGGAGAAGTAGTAAGACGAGAGGTAAGAACCTACACGGTCACTATTGGGAGTTTCCGCAAAGCCTTGATTGTTACTTTCATGAAAGTATGTTTCCTCTCATACGAGTGTGGTGTGTAATATTTAATTTATCTCCTTGAAGTTTTAGATTTCAGTTTGTAAGAATCCCATGTATTAGTCCATGTACGAGACAGAGATTAGCAGATCATCTAGAAGAATGTAAAGATTCTCAAGCATTTGTTGAGAAAAGGAGGACATAATCCTACAAGGATCTTTTCAAATCCTTGCTCACACTCTAGATTTTCTAATAGGGATTAGTTTTCCTTTCAAGAAACAAAAGAGGAACCAAAGATCCATGAACATATTCCACATGAGGAGGATGTAGAAGTTTCTTCCAGTAGCCCTTGTGAGCAGATAGAGGAAATCGAAGAATTATGGACTACATCAGATGAAGAGAAAACACTAGAGCTAGAGATCGAGGAATTCTTGTCATGTTTGTCAGCATATCCTTTTTGCATCACAGAATGTGAAGACCAGTTCTCAGAAGAGCCTCATGATCGGTCATCTAGAGAAATCCAATGAAACATAGACTACATTGAAGCTTGGTTCCAAACCATAATCAGGCCACATTACTCCTCCATCCTTCAACCTTCCTTGGCATCATCTCCACAAGAAAAACTGGTTTCTCATGTCCAAATATCCATCGAGGTATATTTTTCATATTTGGATATGAGTATTCTTATAAATCTGTTACACACATGGCTTCACTGGAAATATTCCTACACTTGAGAAAAAGTTTCCTTTCTCAAGTAGGGTAGGATAGTAGATCAATAAATTTTAATAATTGTTGCATATAGTTAGTGGTTCATCTCTAGTCACAGTGCAACAACCTTTTTATGTTCTTGAATAAGCGAGGAATGTCAACAATTGACAAGGCATATTGAGGGAGATCTATGTTCTCATAAGTAGGATTCTATTGATATTGTGGGATATTTGCAAGGATGATCTAATTGTTCTCTACAAAGTTAAAGTTTTCATATAGTTTGCATCCAACAAACATCTTAAGGAAACAATTTTTTTTTCCAACAACAACATTCTTGTCCTATGGTACCGAAACTGCATGGTGGATGCCAAAAATTTGCAGATATATTCATTTCTTTCATCAATTGAACCATTATGTAGCATCCAAGATACCTTATTCAATTCCAATTCATGTATGTAGAAACTCCAAGGGTGACTTGAGGTAAGCATTTTTCTTATCCTTCTGATTTATTGAAAATGAAGGAAATTTATTGTAAAGACAACATTTCAATCTTTTTATTCTATCCTACCACTTGTCCTTGCCACTTCTTTTCGTAATCCCACCAATACCCACTTATAACCCCACATGTGTCCCTTTTGTTTTTAAATTTTCTTCCATAAAACCCTTAACCAGTCTATCTTTTGCTCAACTGATGGTTGTGAAGTGTTGAAGAAGTGCACCCTTCTCCCCGCCCTGAAAACTTGTAAGTTGTGTATGGAGGGCTATAGGGGAAAGATCAGAAATAGAGAAGGCATGTTAATCTTCCAGGCTCAAAGGAAATTGTTCAGTATGCATATATGGGATCAAGTGTCCCATCCATTTTGAAGATAATAATGAAAATCCTATATAAATTGGCATACTTTTGGAACATCATATAGTGCAGCTACAATCTATTGTTTTACAACAATAATGCATAAATTTTTGGATCCCACTTGCAACCTCATAAATACAATTTTTTTTAATGTTGCCATCAACCATGAATTGGAAGCAGAGTTGCCAAGATTGTTGTTTCTCAAATGTTGGAACTGTTAATGTATTCAGTAAATGCCTTTCTATGTGCCTATGTTATTTTGGATTTCATCTTGAGATATGGTAAGAGAATTTGCGCAACTTGCATTTCAGGTCCTCATGGCACTTGCAACCTCGTTCCCCTATTTTTTCTCTGTAGAAAACAAATTTCACACTATATTTGTTATTCTCAGCTTGTTTCTACTCAATAGTAATTGAGTCTAATAAACTTGAGATGGAAACAAATGCACCAACAATACTTTTTATTACAACAGGCTTAGACATTGTTTGATCTTCCCAATCCAGTGTTATTTATAGGTGGTCATGTGATCTAATTACACAGAAGATTCATTGACAGGTGGCATGATACAATTCATTAGCTTGAATGTATAGCAATGTCGCATTCGATGATCACTCTATGAAAGGGGAATTCTTTTGTTTATAAATTGATTGTGAGATAGAATTGGAACTTAATGCTACAAATATGGATATTCAATTGTTGTGAAATGTTATGACGGGTAAACATTTTTGCACAATTATGGTAATTTTGACAAGGGTACATTTTCTAAGTGGATTATCTATTGTTGGAAAGGAAGCTGAAACGATTCTTCAATTGAAGTATCAGATTCGAGAGAGCATCAATAGTTGATGGGAAAATATACAAATTCTATTTTTTTTTTATATATATGGCTCGATTTTTGTTCACAGTTGCAGTCAATCACTATCTTTACAAAAAAGGGAAAGACTGATTTTGATATTTCTGGGAATGTGAATGTTGCAGGGTTTTGTTGAATAAGCTATGATTTAACGTCTTTGAGGAAGTTTTGATGATGGATTTGCATGAGGGAATGCAAATACATCAGTGGGGGGAAGATGTTCCATGACTTATTTATACCATATCCGGGTGTTATTTGAAATTGTTGATTTTTTGGGGAAGCATGTTGTCAACACTTTTTGACCAGAATGGTGTATCAATTGGTGCATTATTTAGTTTATTGGCAGCAATGATTTCAAAGATTATTACTTGGACAATTTATGATAGTAAGTTTGCAACAATACTTTCCATTATTGTCTCAAACTTGGCTTTTAGATTACTACCACCATTTTCATAAGAAAATAAGCTCAGAGAATTCAAAATTTTTGAGCATGTATGAAGGATGAATTTTGAACAGTATGTATGTTCCAAATGACATCCTACAAGAAATTCATAGTAGGTACGAGAATCCTAGAGTAAGCACAGGAATGATGTTGTAGCTGCATTAAAAAAAAAAAAAAAAAATAGAGCACAAATTGATTTTTCAATATCTCCCAAACCGTGCACCTTTTGGCCACGAAATTTGGACCATATATGCATCAAGGTATGAAAAATAAATACACCAAAGTCCAATCAATTCTAGTTTGTATTCTTCAAGAAATTGGCCATTGAAATAGTCAACCATTTTTCCTTTTTCTTGAAATTTGTGTGCTTGTTGGCTTTGATTTTTGGTGAGTAGGAGCATAAGAATGATTTGAACAACCTCATATTTTTTTTATGGAAAACCAGTTTGTAGTTTGACAAATAAATCAATAGAAGTGACTGCAAATTTTACAGTTTATTTCCTTTATCAATGTTGTTACAATCCCACTATGAGGGACCAAATCTTTTCTTGATTTTCCAAAGGAAAATCTGTTGGGGGATCATTTATGGAAAATATTGTGTGACGTTAGCTTGGGCATGCATGGATTTTTATTCCCAAGAAATCTTGTGAAGCGATCTAGTTGTAGCAGTATTTAGAATGTGACTGCTAGTTTAAGATGCATATACAAAGATTATATATCCATAATTGTTGAAGATGTTTAATGCACATGCACAAAGGTTCTATTTAGTTAGCATGCTTATTGTCCACAAATGAATGCTATACTTGCATAATGGAATAAGAAAGAAAGCTCACACATTTTTATGTTTACTTGGTATGAAGTATAGGGGCATAACCTTCTTGAGTTAATTGATGAAAATAATTGCTTGAACTTGAATATGTATGATGATGTAGCTTGGTTGCATGTTGCCCAAATTTCACATAGCTATCCATATCTTGTATCACATATAGTTTGAAGTTGATGTCTACCAACAAAGGTTCCTTTCACCTATTTGACTTAGAGTTTGAGCAGGGAGACATAATGAAAGTTATCAATGGAACTATTTTCATGGGAGGAAATGACAAACACAAATTTATGGTGGGATTGATTAGTACCTATGTCCTTTGGCATGAGGACATGCCAATACTTAGGTGTGGGGGAGATGTTGGCTCACCAATTTGACATATTTTACATCATCAATTGGTCTCTTTTTAACCATTCACCCTATCCTCACACCCGTTTATTATGCCTATTGTCGTATTTTCCCACAATTCTGAAGTTGATATGTTTAACAAGATTAATGTTGTTAATTGTTATAATTCCCCTCATTTTTAATGATTTAGAATTGGTTTAGACTAATCTTTCCAATGAAGGTTTGTGACAGTTATGTCCCTGCACCAGACCTCCATGTTTAGCATATACGCACACCTTTGGGGCCAAAATGAAGACATGGGTTTTGTTAGAAATACCTCCAACATACTTTGGTGTTCATTATTTCACACCTAGGTCACACATGTGGACCTCTAGCACGTGGTCAAAGGATGGGTCAAAATTGTGCAAGATTAGCAGCAACAGACTTCAAGCTCTATTCCCGAGAAAATGAAGAAGAATATAGAAATTCTAGAACATGGATTTTTTGCAAAATGCGTCCATTTAGCTGACAGTTGGGAATATTTCCAAAATCATGAATGCTCAAGGAGATATCTGTGTTTTTCCAATCTAGGTTTGTCTAGATTTACAGTTGCACCTACCTTCTCCAATCTTCTAGATGAATGGGTGTATCCAGCCAACAAGGGAGACTGAATCAATCTATTCTCAACATTTTTATGTCGTGTAAAATCATTTTTAATAATTTCCTGGTTATCTTTGCAAACCAATATCAACTATAAAGAAGAAACCAAATATCTTGTAAGATAATTATGCTTAGACTAAGCTGATTTGAGGGAATTAGTTTTGATCCATTCCCTTGCTCTTTTTTGTATATATATATATATATATATATAAATATTGCCATGGATTAGAGGGGGGGACTAGTACTTATGTAGGAGGAAATTAGTATGAAATAAACATGCTAGAACATATGTAATCATTCATTTCATTCAATGAAAATTAGTTGTTGATAGTATGCCCATATTTCAAGTACTAATATAGTCTGTAAGCTTTTTCACAATGTGTGTTAGGTTTGCACGTGCCCCCATTCTCTACATAAGTTGTGCTACTTTTATTTTATTTTAATTAGATGGTTATTCTATAGTTATAATTTCTTAGAATACATTGCAACTTGTTTCCTTTCTTTCCATACATTGCTTAGTGATTCATTTCCTGAAGTTTGTTAGCATAAGCTAGAATTGGCTTTCATTCTACATTTCATGTGCTTGCATCTCAAATCTTATGAGCCACAGGTTGATTATTTGAT
>JZKD02S2154817.1:97329-109014 GCA_000966675.3 Picea glauca
TGATGTAGGAGGGAATTAGTATTGGATAAACATGCTTGAACATTTGTAATCCTTCATTTCATTCAATGAAAATTAGTTGTTGATAGTATGCCCATATTTGAAGTACTCATTTAGTCTGTAAGCTTTTTCACAATGTGTGTTAGGTTTGCAAGGGCCCCCATTCTCTACATAAGTTGTGCTACTTTTATTTTATTTTAATTAGATGGTTATTCTATAGATATAATTTCTTAGAATACATTGCAACTTGTTTCCTTTCTTTCCATTCATTGCTTAGTGATTCATTTCCTGAAGTTTGTTAGCATAAGCTAGAATTGGCTTTCATTCTACATTTCATGTGCTTGCATCTCAAATCTTATGAGCCACAGGTTGATTATTTGATGTCTCGAATTTATACATATATTTACACCAACATGCAATATGTGCACAATCATCCAATTGACGACCTTTGTTTGGTCGTCTATTTGGGGGCGGAAAGTAGTGAATTTAGTGAGCTTGGTGTCCAACAGTGACCAGAGACTTGACCAAAATGTGTTGAGAAATATGTTGTCTTGGTCGTAGATGATGGTATGCGGTATCCAAAAATGTACCCACACTCGTTCTAAGAATAACTTGGCAGTATCTACCGCTATGATATTCTTCTTGCAGGATGTGAGTATGGCCATCTTAGAAAACCGATCAACGACCAAAAATACACAGTCATTTCCTTTCTTGGTGGAAGAAAGGACAGACATGTAATCCATTGAGATGGATTCCCAAGGATTCTCAGGAGTATTAAGATGGGTGTATAAGTCTTGTTTCTTGATGGCTGGTTTGGCAATGGAACAAGCAATGCAATATATGTTATACTTGTTGACGTCCTATCAAAGTTTTGGCTAATAAAAATGTTTTTGAAGAATGACCATAGTTTTCTCCATGCCAAAATGTCCTGCCATATGACTGTAGTGGGCTTCCCAAATCATATTTGTATGCTCACTAGTAGGAACACAAAGATGTCCCAAATGGCATAATAGTCCATCCTGAATGTGAAAATCAATGACAGGTATGCCTGTACCCAAAAGATGATAGGTGGTGGAGAAGTTTGGATATTACTGATAAAGTTGGGGCCACTCAAATGCCTCATGTCCACAAGAATGGATAAAAGTGGTGAGGGAAGCCATGGGAGGTTGAATAAGGCAGTCAATGACATGATTTTATATCCATGTCTTATACTTGATGTTGAGATGGAACTGTTGCAGGTAGGCTCACCACTTCTGATGGCGGTCATTCTAAAATTTCCCCTATGTTTGTATGAACTATAGAGGCTTGTGATTAGTGTGGATGATCATCTCCTTTATCAAAATGTATTGTTTTCATTGATGACAGGATTTTACAATGGAATACATTTCCTTGTCATAGGTGGGGCATTTCTGGACAGTATATGAGATTTTCTCACTATGGTATTCCATCATATGATCATGCTAAGTGAGAACTACATCTGCAGCATAGTTAGATGCATCAATCTCAATATCGAATGGCTATTGCAGATTGGTAAAAGATATTACTAGATTTGAGCACAAGTGATGCATCAGATCATCGAATGATCATTTTTGTTCCTTCCCCCACACGATATTTTCCCTGCCACCACCCTTGGTCACCTTGATGAGGGCCCATGAAATATGGGAGATTCCCAACATGAACCGTCAGTAGAAGTTGGCTAGTCACAAGAAGCTATGAAGCTGGGTTAGTGTTGTCAGGGATATCCTGTCACTGATGACTTGGATCTTAGCTGGATCAACATGAAACCCATGCTCATCAACAATGTAGCCCAATTATTGGACCCTTTTCATGCCAAAAGAGAATTTTTCCAAGTTGGAATATAGCTTGTGTTGCCACAAAGTTCTCAAAACATGTTGAATATGTTGCATGTGCTCCTCCCAAGTTCTGTTGAAGATGAGGATGTCATCCAAATATAGCACCACAAAAGAGTTGGTGAAGGGTATCAATACATCATCCATCAACCTCATGAAAGTGGTTGGTGCATTTGTTAAGACAAAGGGCATGACCAGCCATTAAAAGAGACCTTATTTATATTTTAAGGTTGTCTTTCATAAATCAGTTGGTTCGATGGGAACCTAGTGGTATCCAGAATTTAGGTCAATCTTTCTAAATAACTTTTCCCCCTTGAGTTGGTCAAGAAGTTCATTAATCTTAGGAATAGGGTACTGATTCCTGAATGTGATTTTGTTTAAGGCTCTGTAATCAATACAGAGTCGCCAAGTCTCATCCTTCTTCTGCAACAGTACAATCAGGGTTCCACAAGGGGAGGAGATGGGTATGATGTGCCCCTTTTGAAGAATATCTTGGATGTGATGCCTGATTTCATCGTTTTCCATTAGTGAGCAATGATAGACTGGTCCATTAGGTATAGGTGCACCAGGGGTCAGATCAATTGGATGCCTGACTTGGAAGTCCATCAGTACCCCGGTGGGTGAGGAGAAGTTGTCTATGTATTATTCCACGATCCTATCCACTTGCTTCTGCTGCAAAGAGAGGCTATATGTAGAGGCCACGGATGTGGTAGTGACCTTGTTCTTACTATGATCACATATCACAAAGAATATGAACTTCCCGGTCTGTGAAATGACCTTACTGCATTGCTCATCAGAGATTAAAGAAATAGTGGTAGGCGACACTACCTATGGTATCCTCTACAATTGTCTACCCAAAGTAATAATAACACTATGGGGTATAGAATCATACACAACATGACGCTTCCACAAATATGGTTGTCCTAAAATAAAATCACAAACTTCAAGGAGAGAGATATCACACAATAGCTCATCTTTGAAAGGCTTAATGTTGTAGGGAAAACGACACTGTTGGCTAACACAGAGATCTTTCCCTTGGTGAATCCAACCAATGGTGTAGGGCTATAGGTGCAATGTCATTGGTAGGTCCAGCCCCTTCATGACCTCTTTTGAGATCAGGTTCTTCTCACTGCTTCTATCCACAAGGAAATGAAGTGGAGCCCCATTTACCCACATCTGTGAGTGAAATAGGTGTTCCCCTTCCTCTGGTTCTTTTGGTTCTCGTGGCTAGACTTTGGTGGTAGTGACAGTTGCACTGGGTTCATCATCAATAATCTACTTCCCTCCTTCTGTATTTTATTCAAAATCATAATTGGCCTCTTAATTGGAAGCCTTCAACTTGGCCACGAGTGACTTCTTGGAGTGACATTCTTCAGTGTTATGCAAAGGGATTTTATGGCACTCACACCATTTTCCCATGTCCTTATTTGTCTTCTCATTTCCCTTGTTGTGTTGCGTCTTGGACTGGTTTTCCTCAGAGTGGACATATCGACTCGATTCCTTTTTGTGTGGGTTGGGTTCGTATTTTCTCTACTTCAGTTATGAGGAGTTTGCATATCCAAATTCTCACCTCTTCTGCTTAATTTTTTGCTCAATCTTAACAACGTATCTATAATTCATGCCCAATGAGGTGATGTACATAAAATACATTTCTGTTTGAATGTATATATGAAGAAATATGTGATATTTGAGCACTATATGTTTCTTAGAGTATTTGATAACCAATTCAGTGCACAGGGTGTTATAACCCTAAATTGCACCATACATGATTACCTAGCATCAAGCCATCTCAGATCCCTTCTTTTCCAAAGCACTACTAAACAACTCTTTAAAAAACCTCTTTTATAAGGGCCCGTGCGCCCTAGTCTATTACTGCGTGTGTGTACATGCTAGCTGACCTAAAACAGCCCACGTGGACCGACAAAAGCACGAAAAAAGGAAAGTTGTCGATGGAACACACAGCTCTGGGTGAGTTAAATGAAACTCCCGGCCATGCATGGCCACGGGTTCGTCCAAATAACTAGCTTCTTCTAGCCTATAAAAGAAGGGCTATGGGTCCCATTTGGAGGAGGAAAAATATAGCAAAGAAACTCTGCCCATTTGCATATTCCCATTATCCCAACCCTTTAGCCATCCTTATGCCAGAAGAGATACTAAGCAAAGAAGTTGGAGGACAGTTGATGAGGAGCCTAGGATCAGGTTCGCAGAGCGGTGTCCGGTCTCGAATTTTTGTAAGTTGACTCATTCAAAGTAATAAAGAAAATTCTTTTCCCGTCCCAATTCATGAGTTATTCATAGTTTGTTAAGTGCATATTTGAATCTCTAACCCGTTAGTCTATAGGTAGGATACATGTGTAGTTGTTGTTTGTCTTGTATGCAGGTCAGCTTGGGAAGGAGAACTACAAACAAGTAATCAAGTACGACAAGGGATCGACATCGACCACCTAGAACAAGGTAGGTTGATCTAGCCATGTATTTACTAAAAGGAAATAGGATTTAAGTTTGGGGATGAAGGTAGAAAGTAGATTTTTTTCTTGGTCATATCTGTATGCAAAGCATAACCCTATTTGCTAGTCTGTAAGGAGATTTCCCTCACAACAGAATTGGCGACTCCATTGGAGAAGGTCTCTAGGGTTCTTAGGAATTTTATTTGTTTTTGGGTAGTTTTTAGAAAAAGACTGGTTTTTCTTGCCTGTTTTTTTTAGTTTCTGCAAAGTATGAGCTAGCAGAGAGTTTGGTTTACCATACCATATTTATTTGTTATTTTCTTGACTGTATTTGTCGGGACTCATAGAGGTACACATGGCCTGCATAAGGTTTGCACGCGTGTACCCGTGCCCTACTCTCTTATAGCCTGCGTCCGAACGCTAGCTGAGGAAGTAGCAGTAGCATGTAGAGTCCAGAGAATCTTTGAGGCAGTCATCCTCTTCCCTGTCAGAATTAGACATTCTTAGGGGTTTTATGGGATTCTTTCTAAGTCTTTTTTTTTTGCAGTCTTGTCTCAGATTGGTTTGTTTTAGAAAATTTTTCCTTACATTGTTTTCTTTTTCTGTTAAAAAGAGTGCCCAAGACTTCAAGGGATCCTGGTTAGCAATATTAGTGGTCTCTTTCTGGTCTGGGTTGCCTGTTGTTATTTTTTATCAGAGTTTAGAGATGCATGCGGCCTGTACAAGGTCAGTCTGCATGTACATGCCCTCTGTCTCTATACAGCTCGCGTTCACACGCTTGTCGTTGGATCAATAATAGCTTTCTTGTACTGGATAATTTTTGTTAAGGGTAAGGCAGTCATCCTTTCCCTTGATGAGAATTATACCTCTCAGGTGTTTGAATCTCTGTCTTAGTAGCCAGTAGCTTAGGATTAATCTTACCCTTAGATTGCTTTTTCTCATTTAAAAGTTGTCATAAAAAAGAATTTTTTAGGGTTTTTAGACAAGTGTGAGAGTCATTTTTTAAAAGTTACCGGTGTGTGATTTGTTGAAGTGATTCTTTGCGATCTGTGATTAGGCCAGAATTGTTTTTTCTTGGTTTTTACTTGTTAGTATTTTTCCTTTTTTCTTTATCAGCATTTAAATAAATAAAAAAATCTCTTTCATTTTCTTGTTTGGTTGAAGAGTGTGTTTCTGCATTATTATCCAGGGAAAAGTCATTTATTTCATAATTTTTTGCAGTTTACTTAGATCATAAGTAGCTTGTAGTCAAGTGAAATTTCTTTTGAGTTTGTTGTCCAAAATCTTAGAAAATTAAAAAAATATTTATTTGAAAAGTTGTTGAAATTTTGCATTAAGTAAAAGTTTTTGTTTCCAGCTTTTTTATTCATTTTTGCTTTCATCTTTTACACATCATCAGTTTCACTTTCATACCCCTTGACATAAGACAAAGCCATAAAATTAATGCTAAATATAAAATTTATTAGAATTTTCTATTTGTAGGGTTAACCAACTAGTTCAAGAGTATGGCCTTGAATTAGGTTGGAGAGGAAACTTTTCAAGGCCATTTAAAATCAAACATTGGATTCTAATCTAGGGAGTGTCTAAGTCCAGTATCATGAAATTTATCTGGGACCCCCCTCTAACACAGGGGATAAACATGAGGTTGCGTGCGGAAAGGTAGCGGAGATAACCCCTCCAAAGTTGGACCAATAGTAGTGGAGAACACATATAGAGGGCTTGTTTTGGGATGTTGATTGCATTTTCCATGGGGCTTCGTGGGTCTGGAATCCATTCAAGGTCCTCAGTTTTATTCCATACCACTTGCTTTCGATACCATTTATAGGTTTCAAGCTCGATACCCTGTTCATTGTGGTCTACCCGACTTTCGACTGTACCCGCCTGGTGACTGTTTGCACGTTGGCAACCTAGTTGCCTATCTATTTTAGGGACATACACAGGAAACTACAGGGGTATACCGCGGTACCTAGGATAGACATCGGGCCATGCTTTGTATATTATACCCAGAGGGTGCTTCCATGTTCGAGTTGCACTTGCACTGGTAAGTTTCTCTAGTGTTGGTTGTTGTAACTGTTCTTCCAATTAATTTAGTGTTTGCTTGTCTTATCTTCCAGGGATTTTTTTAGTTTGTGTTACTTTTGAATGTTTAGAATACCCTAGAGTGTCTTTGATCTTCTCACACAGTGGAGGATCATGAGCTCAATCAGTCATGAAGGCATCTTGGCCTGCCACCGGTTACACTGGAGCCACCCCCGCCACCATTGAGGTGAAAGCTAGACCAACAAGGGTCTTTTGAAGCGACCGGGTTACAAGAAATTGTGCCCAACTAACATTCGAAGCAATCGACCATTTTGGACCTTGAAGCGCACGCTCTTGTCCTGGTTGAAACCCCAAACACTGATTTCTTGGCACCTTTTATCGTACCAATCCAATTTTATGAGTGCCAGACAGTGTTGCAAAAAGCAATGGAAACAAATGTTGTTACTCCTTCTGGGAATTCTTCAATTCCCACTACAGTTCTCACCACAGGAGAGTTTTTACCTCCTAACCCATTGTCATCGATCCAAGCCACCATGGTCTCGACCACTTCTACTTCACACAGTGGTCTGATCCCGTATTTGGCGACGAACACAACCCCTTTCACACCATGTGCGACAGGCCATCCGTTCTCATACGGGATTCCTAGTTCGGGTACAAATCATGTACTTTCCTACTCCACTTTACAGACTTTAGGTCTGGGGGCAGGGAGCTCTAGCGCTCCTCTGCAAGGTCACATGGGGGTACTCCTACTCCTTTTAATTCTTTCCCTTACGGAGGAGGTCATATCCCTCCTTCGTCCCCTTCACTCGGTGGCTTGCATCAACAATCCGTCGGGCAACCTACATACCATAGTTTATTTGGAGAAGGGAGTCAAGGACCACCTTGGCATAACATGTCGGTAGGTTTGACACTGTTTTCTTTGGCCGAAACATTTGGTAACAACGCCTTCTCGTCAGCCGCCTTCCCGACTGGTGGAAATCCCAGTTTTGGACAATCTATTCCTATGCAGGGTACTATTCCTACATAGCGGGAAAACCCAGGAACTTCTTCCCCATCAGGGCCTTGGAATTTTGGGCAGGGATCTGTTCCCTCGTCCGGAATGCTGATCTGGGGTAATTCTTTCCACAATCAATGGAACCTCGGACAAACTACTATGCCTATCCCTCCAGGACCGACATGGGGCAACCCTTCACAGAGTCCTTCAAATACAATGCATGCCCAACCATCTATGTCCTATTTGGGAAATCAGTCGATGATGTCTCCACATATGCAAAATCCATACACTGGTTAGGGCCATGGTTTCTACCAAAATCCGGGCCATCATCCAAACGTTTCCTGGTAGCCTGGTGCTAGTCAAACTCCAGGCCCCCTTTTCCCAGGTTATCACCAACAACCCAAACTACCCTTCCTGGCGACTTTGCACTTGCCAGATTTGACAAGGTTGTTGAATGACCCCATTTGTCACGATCCGTGTTGGCCTCCTATGTCGACGAAGTTGCCTTCGGATATTCCAAAGTTTGAATCCAAGACTAATGAAGATCCAGGTGATCATGTAACTACCTTCCATATTTGGTGCTCATCTAACTCATTAAAAGATGACTCCGTACAGTTGTGATTGTTTCAACATACTCTCATTGGGAGTGTCGCGAAATGGTACATTGAGCTCGATCACTCAAGATACTCTTCCTTCAGTGAGCTGGCAATGGCTTTCCTAAACCATTTCCAGTTACCTATGAGATACGATGTTGGCACAGATCTGTTGGCCAATTTCGAACAGATGACGGTGGACCATATCTTTGATCACATCCGAGAATGGAGACACCAGAAGAGTCTAATTAAAGTACCAGTCCCACCAACATTCTTGCTTGAGTGGTTCCTTAAGTCTTTGGTCCCATAGTTATCCAAAGACATCGCAATGTCGGGAGTATTCTCCGAAGACTATGCCATCATGAGAGCTCAACAATTTGAGCTCATCTATTCTCAGTCCGGTTTATTATACAACATCTTTCCAGATGCACCACACTCAATACTGGATAAAAATAGATAGAGAAATGGACCACATGCTGATGGTATTTTTGGTTCAACACAAATAAATCCCACTGAGCAATTGACGAAGCAGTTGCAGCAGTTATCTATACAACACACAACGGCCAACCAAACTACTACTTTGGCTACTCCCCCTACCAAAACGTCGAAGGTACACACAGTGCAATCGACTAACCCAAAGGCCACCCAATAGCCTGAAGGAAAGAAAAAACAACAAAAGAAGGGTAAGGGGGATAAAAAACCTACCGATAATGCTGGTGGGGACAACACTGAAAAATGGAAGGCAAGGTATCCATGCAACTTGTGCATGAAAGACCACCCAACCCATATCTGTCCTCAACTTGCAGAGGCCCAAAAGTTTGTAATGCAGCAACAACAGGCTGTGTTGACTAATCCATTTCAACATGGGAAAAATCTAACCCAAGTCTCGGCAAGGACGGAAGGGGGCATCCAAGACCCCTGTCCGCCTGTGAACAACCCTGCATCCATGAATGTATATATGGTGAGGGGTGATGTTTTTATATCGACTAGAGCGCATGACTATAGTAAACCAAGTACTTCTGAGATGGGTAAAGAAGATGAACTCCCATATCTTCCTCTACAGATTGAGAAGACGTTGGGCGAAACAATGACACACATTCCCAAAGGTGCATTCAAAAAATCTTCTCGTAACCCAAATGCAAGGGCCATCTAGAACTACTTTGTGGTGGAAGATTTATCACAAACCCCTTGTGCGATGTCCGCTTTGGAGGTCCTCAAAAGCTACCCTTCCCAAAGGAAACCCTTGTTAACCGCTTTAGGATCTACTGATACTTGTAATCCGTGTACAATCATGCTGGATACATCTGACTTAAAACCTCGTCTACCTTACCACGTAGCGTTTCAGATAGTAGTGGCTTATTCCATGAAAACGTTTACTCAGAATATCTTCCGCACAATGGTTGATGAGGGTGCCTCGACATGTGTTATGTCGTTGGCATGTTGGAAAGATGTAGGCTAGGCCATTTTGTCTCCGTCACCTACTCTCCTCACCGCTTTGGACGGTCGTTCATTTTGACCACATGGTATCGTCCTTTATCTCCCCATGCAGTTAAGAGGGAAGACTGTGTGTGTCGAAGTAGAGGTAGTTGATGCTCCCCTCAACTATAACCTCTTGTTAGGAAGGAGTTGGACTTATTCCATGCAAGCGGTGGTTGCTACAGTTTTTTGGGACTTATTGTTTCCACATGAAGGTCGGATAGCGACCATCGATCAATTGTCCTTCTCTAGACCTGAACCTACTTTGGGGGCATCTGTTGGGTATGTGTTATGTTATTTACATGTGTGTGTGTGTGGGTGCGTCAGATACGACAACTATGTTTGACGATCTCTTCGCAGGTGTGTGTGGGCAATTTTTGCTATTTTTAGCGGATTTTGCTATTTTTAGCGGATTTGTAAATTAATCCCGGATTAAGGGATTAGGGTTTTGGTATCTATGAAATACCTAAAAACATTATATATATTGTATGGAAAATGGTGAAATTCGATATAATGAAAATAAGAAAGGTTTTCCCAGTTGAGGGTTTTCGGTATAAAATGTCTCTGTACTCTGTGTATGAGCCATTGATTAATTTATGTATTGCTTAAAAATCTATATGTATTGCTTTACTTCGCAGGTTTAAAACTTACATGTGGTATCAGAGATCATTTTTGGCTTCAGAGGGACGCCTTTGTTGCTGAGGGTTTGGCTCGGTCTTGATAGATCAAGTTTATCTTGGGTATGTGATAAACCTGGGTTTAGTGGGAGCTTTTGCAGTGGAGATTCGATTAAAGAAAGAGGAATGGTGAGCTCATCTAGAATCGAGATAGAGAAGTTCAACGGTAAAAACTTTGAGCTATGGAAGCTCAATATGGAGGACCTTCTTGTAGACAAAGAACAATGGATCGTTGTGGATTCTGGTACACAACCTATTGGTACACCATCTACAAGCACACAGGCTACTTGTACACAACCTACCAGTACACAAACTACTAGTACACTAGTTACTGGTATGTCAAAGGAAGATTGGGACAAGTTAGACAAAAGAGCAAGGAGTACTATTCGACTCTACCTGGAAGATTCGATGTTGTTGAATGTCTCGGGAGAATCTACAGCCAAGGAACTATGGGATAAGTTAGGGAATTTGTATCAATCAAAGCCTTTGGTAAACAAGTTGTTTCTTTGAAAGAAGCTGTATCATCTTAGGATGGAAGATGGAGATTCTGTGACAGAACATCTAAATGCCTTTAACACTCTGGTAAGTCAACTTGGATCTATTAATATTACGATTGTAGAAGAAGATACGTGTATTACTTTGTTATATTCTTTGCCAGACTCTTGGGATAATCTGGTTGTAGCAATAGGTAGTACCACTCAATCTACATTGAAGTATGAGGATGTAGTTTCATCCTTGTTATTTGAAGAGATGAGGTGAAAAAGCATGGATGGTCACAACACAGATGCTTCATTTGTAAGAGGGCATACCCAAGACAGGAACCCTAGTAAGCCTTTAGGATGGAGATCTAAATCTACAGGTAGATCTAAGTCTCTAGGAAAATCTTTGAGGAAATGCTGGAAGTGTGGTAAAACAAGGCATTATAAGAAAGATTGCAAGTCTAAGAAGCTTGAAAAACCAAATTGATTTAATAGTACCTCTTCCAGGGAGGTGAAAACCTCCATTGAAGAAGGAGGTGATGTTTACCTAGCATCTACAAGTACACATGTAGACCATGGTGTATGGTTGATTGACTCAGGTGCATCATACCATATGACTCCTCACAGGGAGTGGTTCTCTGAATATGAAAAATATGATGGTGGTGATGTATTCCGAGGAGATGACATGACAACAAAAATCTTGGGACATGGAAGGGTTAAGTTGCTGCTAAATTATGGAAGGATTAGAACTCTTCTTGGGGTTCTACATATTCCAAAACTAGCCAGGAGCCTAATATTTGTAAGCAAGTTGAGTGATGCAAGAGTGAAAACTGTATTTGAAAATAACACTGGCATGATGGTACGAGGAGCAATGGTGTTGATGAGGGGAGTTCATTGTGGAACTCTGTACAAGTTGTTGGGAAGAACTTATACTAATAGGTGTAACAGTTCTATTGTCCTTGAGAAAAAAAATGAAGGAGACAAGACCAATACTATCCCATAAAAGAAGACCATGCAGTGGCATCAAAGACTGGGGCATATTGGAGAAAAGGGCCTTCGAACACTACACGGTAAAGGTATGATTGAAGGTATGTCTAATTGCACTCTGGATTTTGATTTCTATGAAAATTGC
>JZKD02S2154817.1:132166-177756 GCA_000966675.3 Picea glauca
CACACACACACACACACACACACACACACACACACCAAGGATACCTAGTATTAGGACCATCATACATTGTCTTGTAAATTTGATATATTGTGAAAGGAGGCCTCCCCCTCTAAGTGTACTACATTGATTGACTTTTTATCATTTTCAATGTTCTTAGTTCATAACACTATATATCCTCTCTTGAAATGTCATGGATTTCCATAGAGCAAAGGGCTTATGTTAAATTGGATGTTGAGTGAAATTGACATAATATTGATTTTTGAAACTTGGGAGCATAAGAATATAAGGTCACTAATATAGAATGATTTATCTTGTGGTCAATATGGAAAAAAATGTAGAGTGATTGGAGGCATAGCTTGTTACATAAAAAATAACATTTTTCCTCACATTAGGCTTCACAATAAAGACCTTTTCAATTAGTACATGTAGATGGCGATTATATATATTAATGCTACCAATATTTATATAGCACTATGTTATTTTTCACTTAATAGCTCTACCTTTTATAAGAAAAAAAATTGAGATAAACAAATTTATTACAATGGCTTAGAACATGATATTTACAATCTAACAATTGAAGGAAATATCCTCTTTCTGGGATACTTTAATGATAGAACAACATACAATCAAGTTTTTATTTTAAGTAATGATTCTAGTTATAATCCTCTATGGTTGTATGAGGACCTTGTTTTAGCTGGTATATACAAAAGAAACTTCATATACTTAGTTCAGAATTTATTAAATATCGAGCTAACCAAGCTCTATAGTTCTCAAAATATAATAATTTCCAATTGTCTAAGGAAGTTTCCAAAATCCAAATGAATGACTTGTATTCATGGTTTTGGTACTAGTTTCATAGTTTATGTGATATATGATATCCCTATTTACAACCGAAAAATAAATTTTCACATCGTAAATGACCATTATCCCAACTCTGATCATAGACCTTTAACCCTAACTCTAAATTTTGTCATGCACAAAAGTCCCATTGAAGAGAATTATGATAACCAAAAGTACTTGATCTTCAAAAAAGATAATGTTGATATTTTTTAAAAGTATTTAAATAATGAATTCAGTCTCCAATAAAATAAGGACAATATTTAATACCTGTATCAAATTTTATGACAACCTTTTCTACTTCCATTAACAATTTATCTATTGAGGTGTTGTATAAATAGGAAAATAGAATAGCCAACCCTTGGTATGATAAAAACTGTAATATTTATAGAAAATCCATTAGGGATGTTTCTAATGAGTCCTCAAAATATGACGAGATAAAACGGTATGAAGCTTTATTGAATTAAAAGGAAAAACATCATTGTATAAATAGAAATTAATAGAAGATTTTGCACATATCTAACCTAGATCATGTGAAATCTTGGAGGAAAATTCTGACTCATAAAACTAAAGAAAATTGAGGGACTAGAATTCCTACCTTAATAATCTTCACGAATCCCATGATGTTGTGGAAAAAATTCAAAACCCTTTTATAAAGGAATAATTTCTTCTATAGAAGATATAGAGTTTGGGGTTAAGAATCTCACAAAACGGAAATCTAAGGACACTAAAAGATACCAAGATAAATATTAAAAATTGAAGGGCTTATCCCCATCCATCATGTCCACAATCTCTTCAATTTAGAAGTCAAGTAGGGACTCCCTAAACCCTATACTCAAATCTTAATTGTACCCATTTTTAAAAGTGGGGATAAAAATAATCCTTCTAATTATAGAACCATTATGATTAGCCTCCTTTTAGCTAAGTTACATGGAATTGTTCTCGAAAAGAAGAACATTGTATACTTGAAAGACAAAAAAGAGGAGCTAAAGTCCAGGCTAGATTTAGGAGCTATCATTCAACTGTAGACTAGCGTGTTATGCTTAGGATCATCATGGAGGAGTTTCACCATAATAAAACCAATATTGTATGTTGTTTTATTGACTTGAGAAAATATTTTGGCATAGTGTCAAGGACTATCCTATGGAATAGAGTAGAAGAGATAAAATTTCCTTTCGATTTTAGAGTAGTTGTGATAAGGTTGTACCATAATTTTCCTACCAGGTTTAAGAACATTGAGGGTTTATAAAAAAAAATCAATTGTAATATAGGAGTTAAGAAAGGTTGTCCCTTGTCCCCTACTCTTTTTGACATATAACTTGAAAATTTAGAGGGTTTTTTAGAAGAAGCAAGTTGTGTTGACCAGACTCTAGCGAGTATAATCATCATCCTTTTTCTTTACACTGATGATATTATGGAAGTAAGAGAACAATTAAATATATGTGTGAAAATCCTGGAAGATAAGTCGGCCCAAAGTGAATAATAATAAAGTATTAAAAGGCTCCAGAAAGTAAGGTCAGCCCCACATGAAAAGACACCTTGGAATACTAGTATAAATAGAGGCTAGGCGCTCCTCATTTGTACACTCAGTCACTCAACAGAAGGAGGGCACATGTTTGAGGAGTTGCAACTACAGTAGCTGTAGTTGCAGTAGAAAGAGATGCAATTCTAGAGAGAGTGGTGCAATAGTTGTCATGGTGTAATATCAATCTTTTTGGTATCTCTATTGTATTCTTCTCTTGGTAAATGTATGCTTCTATTAGTAAAGGTATGTTCTCTTGGTATTGTGTTGTTGCTACAGTAGTGGTGTTTCTGTTTAGGGTTTATTTGTTGGTGCAAGTGTCGACTTGCTGGAATAATTCTGTCTAAGAAAAGGTTAGTGTGCTCAAGGGCGGCATAGTGAATTCATATGGTTGGATGACAATGATGTGACATTGTTTATGGTTAAACAAGCATACCAAAATTTTAACATGGAATCAGAGCTAGTTTCCTTCATAATAGTCTAACCGTTGGAAGTAATATCCTTAGTTTCCCCCTTTATCAAGCTCATTGAGAAATTACTAAACCCACCAAGAAGGTCACCTAAGTAGGGCACATGTTTCCCCCAGATCAAATCTCCAAAATTATGAAATTAAAAAATTAGGGTTTCCTCATAAAACCCTAGGTTTGTAGTACCAGTTACAATTACACTACCAGTTACAGCTATAGTTTCATTTGCTTCATTTCAGTCTCTTTGTGTCAGTTACTTCATGTAATTTACTTTGTGCCAGTTGCTTCGTGCCAATTGCAACACCAATTGCAGTGTCTGTTGTAGCACCAGTTGCAGTGCCAATTGCAGCACTAGTTGCAATACTAGTTGCAGTACCAATTGCAGTGAAATTTTATGTGAAGTGTTGGTCCTAACTTTTAGTTTTCCTAGTGCACCCTACTCTAGCGCATAACAAACTACCTTCATATTGCAAGTTGGATCACTTTGAAGTTTTAAGATTCGTTGTTGCTTGTCGTTTTTTGTCGCTCCTGTCAGAGGTATGTACTTGTATATGTTTAAATTGTATCACTATATTAAGGGTGTTTTTAGGAGAAGCGATTTTGTTTCCAAATAAAATTCATAGATCCAAAGGGATCTCTAATCCATCACATTCAGAGAAAAAAAACACTCCAGGTTTCATTTTTTGATATGCCTCTAGCTGTTATGGCATTATTGTGATCTTATGAACATCTAGGTTGCATTTTGATTTATTAAAGTTATAAGTTGAACTTAATCAAAGTATTAGATTGATTGAGGTTGAGATTTTAGAGTTTATTTGCATAATATACTCTAATTCAAATTTCTGTCAAGAAAGCATATTGTCTCAATATAGGGGACAGGTTAGATAGAATACTTGTCATCTTGAGTGAAGGAGACTCGAAAGAAAAGCAACAACACTCATTTTTTAAGATAAGACTCCAGGTTCTGGGTTTGATTGATTAAATTGATAAGTTTCCAATTCGCACATATCAAGTTTGATAATTGCTACATTACATGTAAACACTATAGTCGTAACAACAATCCTTGAAAGGTTCTATTAGTGCTAGATACAATGAATACTTGGTAGCATGTTCGTACTATTGATATAAATGCTTATTCTACTTGTTTTCAAGATGAACTAACATTGACTCCTCTAGGAGATACTTCTTTTTTTTCTTCCAGGAAGGTCACCTTGGTAATGATATGTTGTTTACCATGAAATTATGTTTTATTCTTGTTAACACAGATATGTTCTTATGAAAATGTTATTATATTTGAAATACTTTTTCTTTTGTTTTTTCTTATTCCAGGAAGGTTACAATGGAGGACTGATTTGTCACAACACTAGAAGAGTGTTGTTACTATTTCTTATTATTGTATCTTTTTATCTTCACTCTTGTTCTAGGAAGGTCACAAGTGATAGCTCTGAGAAAGAGATACTATGATGATTGTTCTTGTTATTGTGTATTTTTATTATTATAAGAGTATTATTATTGTCAATTGTTTTCCCTTGTTGTTGGTCTTGTTCCAGGAAGGTCACATGTGATAACTCTAAGGGAAGATATAGTGACGGTCTCTAGTTTGAGACATGGAGCAAACTACCCAGATAAGAAGTTGTATACAATACCACATACATCCATGCACCGAAGAAAAAGAGGATGAAGAAGGGTACTTTTGCGAGATACAGAGTATCTCATATTGATTATAAGGAGAAGAAGGCTCCAAAGATGACTGAACAAATCGCTCTAGTTCACTTGATCACTATTCAATTCATCGGGAAGATTTAGTAGAGTCAGAAGGGCCTACCTAGAATTGTTGCAATAACCAGGAAGAGACCAGCATGGTCCCATGATACTTTCTAGGACACAAAGATATATATCATTGATGAGCCATATCATGAGGAGAAGATGGCTCTACCAGTTGTGAGGGAAACAAACTCTTCAGGTACCATCTCAAAAGGAGATATATTTTAGAGGGATTCATCCCTCATGATCCAATAGGGAGGAGAATCCTCCCTAGCACCATTCATATGAGACTTCAGAGGAAATCATCAAATACAAAGGGAGAAAATGGCTCTGAAGATTATATAGACTCAGAGGGAGTTAAGCTTCAGAGGGAGCATGCAGACTTAGAGTGAGCCTGATCTCAGAGAGAGTCGGTGACTTAGAAACTTTCATTCAGAAAGTATTCCTCCTTATATTCAGATGGGAGAGAGAGATGTCTTTGAGGATAGACATAATGGTACCATGAGTTGAGGAGACTAGATCAAAGCTTCAGAGGCTTCAAGGAGATATGAGATCTCCTGGGAAGATTCCCTTGTTTCAGTGACTGAAGAGAAATCCAATTAGAAGAAATAGGATATGGAATTTACCTTGGTTCTGATACTAGAAGGGAAGTCAATGGTGACTTCCAAGTTGATCCACAAGATCAAGAACATTGCAAATAACAATATAGATATGTACAAATCTTGATTTATGGCCAGAAGATTGTCCCAACAAGAGGGATAATATTATGACTAGACACTTGCTCCAGTAGCTAGAACAAGTGTACATAGATAAACAAAAGATACATGAGAAGGAGTCTCATGTCTACAAATTGAATAAGGATTTGTACGGTCCTAGTAGGAACCCAGGGCATGATATGCCAGATCAAATAGTTTCATTATGAGCTTGGGATTTACCAAGAGTAAGGAAGATTCCAACCTTTACTACAAGGTTGTGGGCGGTGGACTAGTGATATTACTGTTATATATGGATGACCTATTTCTAATAGGATACGAGGAGCTCATCGCTGAAAATAAGAGGAATATTTATGCAGAGATCGAGATGAAAGACCTAGGTATGATACATTATCTCTTGGGCATAGAAGTATGGAAGAGACCTGATGAGATTTTCCTAATCCAAGGAAAATATTTTGTAGAGATTCTGAAGACATTTAGGATGATGGATTGCAAGGCCATGCCTACTCCGATGGCGATGAATCTGAAGTTGTTGTGTGATAATTCTTCAGAGATAGTGGACACCAACATGTATTGATAGTTGGTTGGTTCATTGATGTACCTAACGAACATGATACTAGATATATTTTTTGTGGTGAACACATTGAGTAAGTATATGTTTGAGCCAAGACGTGTTCACTTGGTTGCAACAAAACATGTGTTGAGGCACCTGAATGGTACAATGGATTATGGACTTATTTATGATGTGGATTGTGATATTAGACTGCATACACAGATTCATATTGGGCTAGTAGTGTTGCAAACCAGGAAAGTACATATGGATGTTGTTTCAGTCTAGGATCGAGTATGATCTCATGGTTTAGTAGCAAGTAGTCCAATTTAGCACTCACTATGGTTGAGGAGAATTACATAGTAGCATGTTCAACTAGCAGTGAAGCAGTGTGGATTCAAAATTTGTTAGTTGGTGTGTTTGATCTTGAGTTAGAGGTGACTTGCATCTGGTGCAACAACCAGAGTTGTGTAAAGTTGTTGTAGAAGCCATTGTTTCATGACAAGTCAAATAATACTGAGATCAAGTATCACTATATCAGAAATATGGTGCAGAGAGGAAAGGTGGAAATCAAGTATGTGGCTATGGATGATCAGGTAGTTGATGTGTTGACCAAGCCTCTATCAAGGGTGATGTTTGAGTACTTCAGGGACAAGCTTGGTGTGATCCAGAAGGATGTACCCTTGTGATAAGCTATGATGTGTTATAGATACAATTCCAGATAGCAGCATGGTATAGTGTGGACAATATGTTGTCATGCTCGAGCACTAATTGTGGCACCAGTCAAGATGATGTGTATGTATATCCTTTAGGGAGAGCCTGTTTTCCTAGTTTGTGTGGTTGGAAGCTTCACGCAGATCCTTCGAGGAGAGCGTGCCTTCAGGAAAGCTAGGGGGCCAACCTAGTTTGTTGGACATTTTCTACTCCAGTGAAATAGTCTAGTATGCATAGCTACTCTAGTGAAATAGTCTAGTATGATGAGATATTTCTAATCCGGTGAAATAGTCTCATACGCATAGCTAATCCAGTGAAATAGTCTGGTATGTTGAAATATTTATAATCCAGTGAAATAGTTTGGTATGCATAGCTACTCCAATGAAATAGTATGGTACGCTAAGATATTTCTACTCCAGTGAAATAGTCTGGTATGATAAGATATTGTTACTCTAGTAAAATAGTCGAGTATAGATGTTACTAGTTCTTTATGAACTAGATGTCAAATTCTCTGTGAGATGACGAGTTACTAGTTCTTTATGAACAAGATGCAAAATTATGTATGAGTTGGAAAGTGACTAGTTCTTTATGAACTAGATGTCAAATTCTCTGTGAGTTGACGAGCTAGTTATTTATGAACTAGATGCCAAATTTTGTGTTAGATGGCGAATTACAGCTTCCCAAACTTTGTTTGGATTTTGTATTAGTGCAGTTCTGTGTAAACTGGTTCAACTACATATTACATAGCTTGTGAAGCTATGATGGTGTTACTTGTTACATGATTTGTTTGATCATGAGATGGCTTGTTTGGCCATGCTACTTGTGACATGATCTATTTGATCATGAGATATCCTATGTGGCTATGGTGATGCTACATGTAGACTAGTCTGCAAGACCATGTGAGTCTTTCCCATTCCATGTGAGATGGATGGATGTGTTTGAGACCATTACATGAATAACATCGTAGTTAATACCTCCCTAGCGAAGAGGGAGTGTTGATGTTTTGGTAGTTGTAGGAGGTATTAACCTC
This sequence comes from Picea glauca, assembly GCA_000966675.3. Lineage (NCBI taxonomy): Eukaryota > Viridiplantae > Streptophyta > Pinopsida > Pinales > Pinaceae > Picea > Picea glauca. The sequence continues at coordinate 139,764 of JZKD02S2154817.1, forward strand.
CAATTTTATCATTTGTGCTTAGAATAGAATATTCTGAAAGTAAGAGAACCATTAAATAGATGTGTGAAAACCCTAGAAGAGAAGTCAGCCCAAAGAGAATAATAATAAAGTATTAAAAGGATCCAAAAAGTAAGGTCGACCCCACATTAAAAGACACCTTAGCAGACTAGTATAAATAGAGGCTAAGAGATCCTCATTTGTAAACTCACTCACTCAGTAGAAGGAGGGTGCAAGTTTGAGGAGTTGCAGCTGCAGCAACTGCAATTGCAGTAGAACGAGGCACACATCTAAAGAGAGTGGTACAACAATTGTCATGGTGTAATCTCAGTCTTTTTGGTATCTCTAGTGTGTGCTTCTCTTGGTAAAGGTACACTTCTATTAGTCAAGGTATGTTCTCTTGGTATTTGGTTGATGTTGCAATAGTGGCATTTTTAGTTAGGGTTTATCTGTTGGTTCTAGTGTGGACTTTCCAGAATCATTCTATCTAAGAAAATTTTACTGTTCTCGGGGGTGGCATGGTGAATTCCTATGGTTGGGTGATAATTATGTGACATTGTTTATGGTTAAAAGAACATACCAAAATTTTAACAAATACCTCATAATCAATCTCCATCACAAGCTTAACTAGAACTATAACATTGAGAAAAGGATAAATGGAGGTAGAAAGTTTATTATGGACTTGAAAGTAGTTGTAAATTAGAAAACCTTTGGCTATGGGATAAGAAGAAAATCTTCTTTGATACTATCGTCACTCCTGTTATTTTATATGGTTCTAAAGTTTGGGGTTGCAATAACTCTAGAGAATCATGGATAAAGATAGAGCAAATTCAAAGGTGATTTATAACTTATAATCTCAAAATTAAATGCAATACACCATATCCTATTGTCCTCATAGAAATGAGTCTTCCCCCCATTAAGAGTGTGGCTATGACTACGTATCTAATTTTAAAGAACAAGATAAACAACATGGAATAGAAGAGGCTTGCTAAGATTGTTTGAAACTCCATTCAAAACCAATTGCATCTCAAGTAGGACTGGCATAAAGATGTATTGACTAATCATTGGGGAATAAAAGAAGAGGTCATTTTATAGAATAACAATAATATTAAAAACATTATCATGTCTAAATTTAAGGATAAATTGTGGTTTGATAAAGGATTAGAGGATAAAAGAAAGGTACTTAAGATACTATAAGGAGGTGATCAACCCTAATCTAGAAGATCAAAAGTATCTCCCTATTTTTACTAGGATAAAGAAGAAAATCAACATTTCTCAAATAAGAACAAACTCTTAAGAGTGAGCTCCATAGTGAAATAGGGCATTGGACAATTCCTAAAATGTCACAGGTAAAAAAAATTGGTCATATTTGTGAGAATAAGAGGGTTGAAGATGAAAATAAGTTTCTCTTAGAATTTCGTAAGTACACCCACATTACGCATTCAAAATGTTTGCTACCATACCGACCTTACTAACCTTTTAACTCATCAAAACTATGGTGATTTTTGAATACTTCTCTTAAAAATTGTTGAGATAAAAATAAAATTCTAAAACAAAACAAGTAATTCCTTACCTACCACCACCACTATGTTATGAATGGTTTATAATAATAATAATAAATATTATTTATTTTTAAAAAATATATTAAAAAAAAATATACATATATAAAAATAATAATTTAATTTTAAAATTACAACTTAATCAAATATCTATTAAGATATAACTCCTTTTATTAGTCCCTGTCGAAGGAATAGAGGGAATATATTGATCGATAATTCATTGAATTCGTATTAGTTTTTCCTTTGACCAAAAATGTTTACATAATATCTATTCTCGGAACTAGGGAACTAAAAACATTGATTTCTATATAATAAAAAGTACCATATATGTCATGATCTGATTGGATAACACATTGGAGGTATTATTGTCAGCTTCTTTATTCCCAATGTTTTATATGTTAGCATATCCAAAGTTTTTGATCATATAAGGTCTTTTTGAATCATATATTTTCTTATGCATTGCTCAAAGGTGGATTAATGCTAGCATTAGTTCGAATGTTTGTCTTAACATTTTCTGCTAGCTACATTTATCCCAATGTTTGATATGCTAGCATATCCAAAGTTTTTGGATCATATACGACCTCTCTGAGTTGTTATATTATGAAATAATATAATAACTTTATTTTTGGTATATAAGAGACCTGTCACACTGCATTCTTTCTTAAATGTTTACAGAGCAGTTTTGACAGCCTTAAATGTTTACTTAGCAGGTCTGTTACAATAAATTTTCTTCTTTTCTTTTATATGAAATGTTCTCTGCAGTCAATGTGGGCAATATTGTTCTTTAGCGACATTGTTGGTTCACTGGTTCATGCTTGCTTCTTGCATGTTCACTGATTTCTTATTTTCCTGTTGTTGTTGTTCTTGTTTTCCTGTTGGTCTTGTTGCAGTTTTCACATTTGGGGTTTTACAACCGCAATTGGAACTGCCCTTCTGGTGTTCCCCATAGATGGGTAGGTTTGGGTGTCGTGTTTATTTTTGCTTGATGTTTGCAGCTTGCAGGTGTGAAATTTGACTATTGGGGACGCCTGAGTCGAAATCCTGTTGCAGAACATATTTGTATGTGACGAGAAAATACAATATCCTTTTGCGATACGTCACATTTTATGTGATGAATGTAGGTTCTGTGTCGAACATTGGCCTTTGGATGGTCCTCCCAGCTTTGAATTTTACCTGATAGGTTTCACATCCTGAACTATTTGGTTAACAGATGTGTTACAATATATTTTCATCCAAATTTTTTGATACAGTCTTGTGTACAGTGAACTTGGACAATATTGTTCTTCACTGACATTCCTGGTCAACTCGTTGGTGCTTGCTTCTTTGTTCACTAGATGTTGTTTATTGTTGTTTGATTCAACTTTGCAGAGTTCGGGTCCTGCGGCTACAGTTGGGCCTTTCGATGCTTCTTAATTGGGTTTTTATTTGCTGCTTTCTCTTGTTTTCTTAAGCTTTGTGATGTTGGGGTGCTACATTTGCAGTTGGATCTTTTGTTACATTGTTTTACCTTTTGTTCTTTTGCTTTATTATGTGTTTTTGGTTCTATACGTTGCCACGTTTCTGTGATCGTGGTTTCTCGAGGTGTCCAATTGAAAAATCGTCATCTCCACCTATATATGTAATGTCCCCCACCTCTTAGAGAGGTGATGAGGAGACTCAGTGGCCTGGGCACCCCCACTAGGTCATAGTCTCACACTGAGGGGGGAAGGTCAACTAGACTAAAGTTATATTTTTAAGTTGACTTGAGAAAGAAAAAGGATAAAGGGAGTAAAAGATAACTCAACAGAAGAATATAAATTAACCATGGGAGTAACCTAACTCAACAGAGAATCAGAAGGAAAAAGTATAAGTAAGAGGTTGGGGCGCACCTATCATTCATCCTGATTTTTGGCATATTTCTTGTTAGTGCTCTTGAGCATTCAGTTTGGGGGTTTGTTGTACAAACCCTTGTGAGAAACTCAGTGGTGAAATATCCACTCACCTTGTTCCACAGCTTGGTCTCGGGGATGAAATATTCCTCCACACCATTCTATTCTCATCATATCTCGTTCTAGAGCCCCAATAGACAACAGGACCGTATTATTGGGGAATTTCTAGCAAGGGCGCACCATACCATTGAGGAAGGTTCGATTTAGCTATTCAGGAGGGCGCAACTCTCTTAGAAGATTTCACACTTGGAGAGGTTTTCCTTGTACATTGGGCTTGAAACTTTAGGAGGAGGATCCCACTACCCTGATCTATTACTTGACCGAGTTTGGGATCGTTTGGAGCATTCTTCCATCAGGGCCGAATTATTGAGGGCTTATGTCTCCACTTAGAGCGTGGCACTCTCTGGTTGAAGGGTTCGACATTTAGATCTGCTTGATACTGGTATTCATTACTTATTCACCCTTTAGAGGCTTCTTTGTATTGACGGGAGCATTTTGTAGCAGCTCATATCTATTGTTTGTACGACCGTCTGAGGTTTATGCCAGATCAACCATCTATTGTATTGATCCTACATTACTTATAATAAAAGGGTCAGATCTTTGCGTGTGCTTCTATATCTTGAATGTATGATGATCTTCATGTATTGAATGAATCTTGTATTCACTTAGTAGCTCAATAAACATCATCACGTTCACAAACCAGTGGTAGTTAGTGATTCCACGCCAGAATTTGGCTTGGGATCATTACAGTGGTATCAAAGCTTCGATCCTCCAAACCTGTGGAGGGATCGACGCATGTAGAGGTACCATAGTATTTTTATGGGTCGAAAGAAGAAATCGAGCAGTGAAACAGAGGCCGAAATGGAAGGGTCAGGGGATGACCATGAGGCTTTAGGCTTGGCTCTCATAGAAGTCGAGTTTGATAAGTTCTAGCAATCCGTCAACCGCACGGAAAGCACATTGGTCCAACACTTGGGTGAGTATCATGAAACCAGCAGAAGGGGATAGGCCGAACTCTCTGAAAATTTGAAGAGGGTTGACGAGAACCTACAGATAATGAATAAGAATCAATCCAAGCTAAATGAACTTCTGATGCAAGTGAACCATCAAGAGAAGAACCCTGATATGTATGGGAATAAGGAGGCTGGTGGATCCGGGGAAATCCATGAGGAGACCAGATACAATCCAGAGAAAGTAGTTAGATCTGAAGGAATTCTGGACGGAGACACAGGCCAGGGTCAGATGGGTAGCAGGGTCAATTAAAGATGATACATACCTACATTCACAGATGATCATCTTGGTTGACATTTATGTAGCAGAGCTAACCCTAGACCCTACATGCCCACATTCACAGATGAGCAAGGGAAACAGGAACAGGTAGAAGAATTTGTGGAGAAAATGGCAAGGAGTACCAAAGAATACTAGAGTTTGGATATAAAGATCCAAAGACAAATGTCGCTGGATCAGTATTGCCAACTCAGGTTCAGAAATCAACCTAGGACAAACCACAGGGGTAGTTTTGAGTTTGAATGTAGAGCAAGGAAGATAGAAATTCCATACTTTGACGGTACAGCCAAGATGACAGCACAGTCTTGGGTACAAAAGATGGATACTTACTTACAACTCAACCCCATCAGGGAGATGGAGGCCATAAAGTTTTCCACTATGTACTTGGATGGCAAGGCTCATGAATGGTGGTATCACAGACTCACCACACTCGGCCACAATCAGATTGTGTCCTATACAGAATTCACTCAGAGGCTCATTAATAGATTTGATCAAGGAGATCCTGAGTTACATTTCCGGGAGCTCACCCAACTCAAACAAACAGGTACGGCTGAATCATACATTGATGAATTTCATAGGTTGGCAGTGATGGTGCAAGATATGTCCCCGACCAGGCTCATGATGCTTTTCATAGAAGGGTTGATGGAACCTCTGAAGGGTTGGGTAAAGGCCTTCAAGCCTACCAACCTACAAGAGGCCATTTGGAAGACGAGGGATTTGGGTCCAGTAGCTAAACCTAAATTCATACCCAAACCACCTCTCAACAATGGTGGAAGAGATCAAAGGTCTCCAATAAACCAGGGGGGACGTGACCCTAAGGGTTTTGACAAAGGTCGTGGAAGAATAGATGACAACACTAGGAGAGAAATGAGGAGGAAGCAACTCTGCTTCACATGAAAGGAACCATGGAACCAATCACACAAGTGCATGGGACATGGTCAGGTGCACTACATTGAGGTCACTTCATACAACGAAGAGGAAGATGAGATTGGCCAGATACAAAACATGGAGGCAGAAACCACTGAGGTAGTAGAGGAGGATCAGATCATGGGACAGGATAGTATGGCCACCTTGGCATCTATCAGTGGGGTACCCAAGTATAACACCTTCCGAATAAGGGGGGTCTTGCAGGGTCAAAGAGTTTTGGTCTTGATTGATGGAGGAGCTTCCCACAACTTCATTGATGCATCATTATTGAAGAGGAGGCACATACCCACAGTAGAATTTGAAGGATTCAAAGTGGAGGTTGTAGGAGGAAGCACTATGCCCTGTGATAGATATATTCCGAGCATGAAACTTACCTTGGGTAGGCACGAGATGATACAGGACGTCTATGTCATGGAACTTCCAGACGCCAACATCATCCTATGGGTTCAGTGGCTCAGCACACTGGGGCCTATCACCACCAACTACAAAACAATGGAAATGTCATTCACAGAGGAAGGTGGACAAAAGGTAGTGCTGAGGGGCATAACAAGGAATGTTGCAAAGGTAGTCACGACCAAGAGGATGGAGGCCATCTTCCGGAGGGACGAGATAGTATATGCAGCGGAATGCAGGATTGTGACACGTTTGGATGAACATGGCAAGGTTCACTACACTCCAGAGATAAAAGAAATCCTTGACAGGCACCACAAGGTGTTTGGGCCTATTCCTCCAGGGGTACCACCAGATAGAGGGTTTGAGCACATTATTGAGCTAGAGGAAGGGGCCAAACAAGTTATCACCACACCATATAGACACCCCAAGAAGAAAAAAGATGAGATAGAGAAGGCCATCAAGGAACTTTTGGACATGGGGCACATCATACCCAACAACAGACCCTTTGCTTCTTTAGTAGTGCTGGTGAAGAAGAAAGATCGCACTATGAGAATGTGCATTGAATTCAGGGCTTTGAACAAAAAGACCATAAAAAATAGGTACCCGATACCCAAAATTGATGAACTGTTGGACGAACTGCATGGGGCCATCTACTTCACGAAGATTGATCTTCGCTCTGGTTATCATCAGATCAAGATGAGGGAGGAAGACATCTCAAAAAAGACTTTTAGATGTCACTACGGCCATTATGAGTTTTTGGTGATGCCCTTTGGTTTAACCAATGCCCCTGCTACATTCCAATCATGTATGAACCATGTGTTCAAAAAGCAGCTAAGGAAGTACCTGTTGGTATTTTTTGATGACTTTCTTATCTACAACAAGACGTGGGAGGAGCATCTCAGGCATGTGGATCAAATTTTGTCAATCATGGAGGAACAATCACTGTATGCTAAGGAGTCTAAATGTGAGTTTGGAATGACAAAGATCCTCTATTTATGACACCTCATCGTGGCAAAGGGGGTGCAGGTACATCAGGAGAAAATACAAGCCATCATGGAATGGCCTACTCCTAAGACACTCACCGAATTGAGAGGATTTCTGGGTATGTACACGTATTACAGGAAATTTTTCAAAGGATTTTCTCAGCTTTGTGCACCCTTGAACGATTTGACTAAGAAAGGAGACTTCAAGTGGGACGAGGAGGCTCAAATAATGATGGACAAGATGAATGAAGTGATGAGTACATACCCAATCTTAGCCCTTCCAGATTTCAATCTTCCTTTTACCTTGGAGTGTGACACCTCCGGGGAAGGAATAGGGGTCGTACTGATGCAAAAGAGGCACCCGCTTGCCTATGAGAGTCATAAGCTCAGGGGTCCTAAACTACTCTACAAAATTTATGACAAAGAAATGTTGGCTATCATGCACGCACTAGCCAAATTTCAGCAATACTTGGTTGGTGCCATGTTTGTGGTCAAATCAGATCATAATAGTCTCAAATATCTATTGGAACAGAAGGACTTGAATGAGAGGAAACAAAAATGGGTAAGCAGAATACAGGCCTACGACTTTGACATTGAGTTCGTCAAGGGGAAGAACAATGTGGTGGTTGATGCCTTATCCAGGAGGCCATCCATCCTTGCCATAACAGGGGTAACAGTTGATTGGAAAGACCATCTGGTGATGGAGTATGCAGAGGATCAGTTTGCATTCCAACTACTGGACGGAGAGGTACAAGATGAATATTTCAAGGTTATAAATGACCTCATCTACTACAAAGACCGAATCTTCTTGGTTCCTGGATCGATCTTCAAGGCTAAAGTATTGCAGGCATGCCATGACTCACCAATGGCAGGACATCAGGGGATCAACAAGACGTACAGGCAGGTGAGAGAAAGGTTCTCCTGGAAGGGTCTCAAGGAGGATGTGATTAAGCATGTCAAAGAGTGTACATGTCAGGAAAACAAGGATGAGCACATGCACCTAGCAGGACTATTGCAACCCTTGCCCATTTCAGAGCACAAGTGGGAAAGCATATCCATGGATTTCATCACTGGACTACCAAAGATGCAAGGGAAGGACTGGATATTTGTAGTGGTGGACAGGTTAAAAAAGTTTGCACATTTCTTCACTATAGATACCGACTTCAATGCAACACAGGTGGCTGAAATATTCTTCAGGGAGATTTTCAGGTTGCATGGCCTACCCAAGACCATTGTCAGCGATAGAGATAGCAGGTTTATGAGTACTTTTTGGCAGGAGTTATTCAAGTTGGTTGGTATGGAATTGACCCCTAGCACCAGCTATCACCCTCAGACGGATGGACAGACAAATATAGTCAACAAATGGGTGGAGGGATACCTCAAAAACTATGTGGCAGGGAAACAAAAAGCATGGACCAGATGGTTGCATCTGGGAGAGTATTTCTACAACACCACCCAACATATGTCCATTGGCATGTCACCATTCCGAGCCTTGTATAGATATGATCCTTTATCATTTATGGAGATTGCGTTTGGTGACAGCAGGGCACCTATGGTATAGGATTGGATCGAGCAGAGCCAATACATTCTCAAGGAACTGAAGGATCATCTACAGAGGGCACAAAACCAACAGAAGGTCCAAGTAGATAAGCACCGAGTTTATCGTACTTTTGAGGTTGGCGACTTAGTCTATCTGAGACTGCAACCATATAGGAAGACATCCATTAAAATAAGAGGAGCATAGAAACTGCAGCCATGTTTCTTTGGACCCTATAGGGTCAGCCGAAAGATAGGGGTCGTAGCTTATGAGCTGGAGCTTCCACAGGGAAGCAAAATACACAAGATCTTCCATGTCTCATGTCTTAAGAAAGCCCTCAACCAACACATCAAACCTATTGAGGTATTACCCCCCATGGATGAAGAGGGACAACTTATTCTAATTCTGGAAGAGATATTGGAAGTCCGAGAGAAGAGGCTCAGAAACCGAAGCATCAAGGAGTACCTGATCAGGTGGAAGGATTTACCCATTGAGGATGCCACTTGGGAAAAGGAGCACGTGGTCAGAGAAGCATGTTTGGAATTTCTTGAGGAAAAGAAATTTCAAGCAGGGGAGACTGTAATGTCCCCCACCTCTTAGAGAGGTGATGAGGAGACTCAGTGGCCTGGGAACCCCCACTAGGTCATAGTCTCACACTGAGGGGGGAAGGTCAACTAGACTAAAGTTATATTTTTAAGTTGACTTGAGAACGAAAAAGGATAAAGGGAGTAAAAGATAACTCAATAAAAGAATAGAAATTAACCATGGGAGTAACCTAACTCAACAGAGAATCAGAAGGAAAAAGTATAAGTAAGAGGTTGGGGCACACCTATCATTCATCCTGATTTTTGGTATATTTCTTGTTAGTGCTCTTGAGCATTCAGTTTGGGGGTTTGCTGTACAAACCCTTGTGAGCAACTCAATGGTGAAATATCCACTCACCTTGTTCCACATCTTGGTCTCGGGGATGAAATATTCCTCCACACCATTCTATTCTCAGCATATCTCATTCTAGAGCCCCAACAAACAACAGGATCGTATTATTGGGGAATTTCCAGCAAGGGCACACTATACCATTGAGGAAGGTTCGATTTAGCTATTCAGGAGGGTGCAACTCTCTTAGAAGATTTCGCACTTGGAGAGGTTTGCCTTGTACGTTGGTCTTGAAACTTCAGGAGGAGGATCCCACTGCCCTGATCTATTACTTGACTGAGTTTGGGCTCGTTTGGAGCATTCTTCCATCAGGGTCGAATTATTGAGGGCTTTTGTCTCTACTTGGAGCATGGCACTCTCTGGTTGAAGGGTTCGACATTCAGATCTGCTTGATACTGGTATTCATTACTTATTCAACCTTTAGAGGCTTCTTTGTATTGACGGGAGCATTTTGTAGCAGCTCTTATCTATTTTTTGTACGACCGTCTAAGGTTTATGCTAGATCGGCCATCTATTGTATTGATCCTACATTGCTTATAATAAAAGGGTCAGATCTTTGCTTGTGCTTCTATATCTTTAATGTATGATGATATTCATGTATTGAATGAATCATGTATGCACTTAATAGCTCAATAAACACCGACACGTTCACAAACCAGTGGTAGTTAGTGATTCCATGCCAGAATTTGGCTTGTGATCATTACAATATATTCACATCACGAGTCTGACCGATCGTCATTCGTTTGCATATTTATCCAATTTCTTCTAAACTTTCTCATTTTTTCCCTTTTGTTCTTACCCTCTATTATGCATTTCTGGTTCTATACTTTTTCATGTTTCTATGCTTGCGGGTTCCGAGTTGGGCAATCTGAAAAATCGTCATCTCCATATATATTTTCATATCACGAGTCCGACTGACCGCCATTCGGTTGCATACTTTGTAGCGCACCTTTTTAGCTACCATGGTTTAATCTCTCTTAGAAGGAAACTTTAACACCACTCGGTACATAACTCATACAGGTATTATAAATCCCATGCATTTAAACAAATAAACACATTCTACACCGAGTATTCATATGAGTTATTGCCATAATTAACAATCAATAGCGTTTCATACTAATTCATATACACAATGGAAATCATGATAACATAAACAGTAGAGTCATGCAAAAGCATGATTAAAACATAATCAGATACTTATCTTTTAACAGTGGTAGAATCCACTAACCAAGTGCAGGCCTTCCACGAACCTCCCAGCCTTAGACCACACTGCTCATCAGCTCAACAGTGAGGCACCCCCGAGATGGGACTAAGCTCCACCCCGAGACAAGGATTCCTAGGTTAGGCTGAGGCTATAGGGAAAGAAGCACACAGCCACAGGAAGGAATTCTCTCCCAGGAACCACACACACTCACTGCCCATAGACCCTCATTCCCCACATGCCTGTTCCACCCTAGGAGTATACACCTTCTCTGTCCCCTTGACAGTCCTTCGGCTGCTAACCTCCCTTGCCTTGGGTTACAGCAACAGACCGGACCGGAAATCTTCAGGCTTTGTGGAAACTACAGGGTTCCTTCCAGGAGTTCTCTCCTTCCTCTGCACACTCTCTTGCCTGGAGATAATCGCTCACAGGTCAACAAACTTCCCACGCAGTCCAACTCTGTGTGGCCACACAACCCATGAAAAAACATAGACACGTCTTTTTCCACAGGCTCAACAATGGCAAAATGGCTCAGGGTCATGGCTTTGGAACATAGATCTCACGCACAGGCTCAATCTTGGGCAGTGGATGCACCCAGATTCTCCATACACAACATGTGCTTTTTCCCCATTCAAAAATAGAGGTGAAACTGGCTCTTTTAGAATTGATCCCAATTTTCTGGTTCAGTACGGAAGTATACACGGGTTTTTCAGTTCAGAAGGTGTACGAGGTTTTTTCTGCAAAGCTCGGGTCAGTCGTGTTGCTCCCAGTCCGTACACCCTCAGGCAGTATGCTTGAAAATGAGAGAGTGTCCCCCTTCACGGTCCACCCAAAATTGTTTTATTTGCATGCACCAGGGTCGACACTTGTCGCCCTAGAGACTGCATGCGTTCCACCAGCACGCATCACCTTCCCTTGGTCAGGAACTTAGGATTAATAATATAAATGGCACATGTTCTTTTGGAATAAAAATAAAATATTATTCCTAGGCTTAAGTCCCTTTTCCCACCTTCCAGCCCCTAATCCCTTGCCATCTCTGTGGAAGCTCAGTCCCCCTTCACTCATTCATCATGGTCGGTCTGCACCTGGTGGTGTTTACAATTTTATTAATGTTTTTGTATATATATACAAGTACAAAATCAGGCCCTGGGCCTCCAACCCTTAGGCTCTCTGGCCTAACAATCACATAATCTCACCGGCTTATACAAAATTGTCTCACCAGCCTATAACACATATTTACAATTCATTTCATACATCAAATTTACAACTAGGCTCGGCCTTGGGGACATTACAATCCCCGTCCCTTATTTTTGCACTGTCCTCAGTGCAACTTACACTGTCTCTGCAAGCCTTTCAAAATTTTCAAAAAGATGCGGGTACTCTGCCCACATAACTTTTTCATGTTCCCATGTCACATCCTCAGGCCGTACCAGGTCCACTGGGCCTTTATAATCTCTATGGATCGATTCCGGAGCTGTTTTCTTTTCCTGTCCAATATGCGCACAGGATGCACTTGCAGGACACCTTCTGGTTCCACCTGAATCACATTCCAATCGATAACATGATTAGTGTCAGGTACATATTTCTTAAGCAGTGAAACATGAAACACATTATGTACAGTCATAGATGCAGGTAGTGCAAGCATGTATGCAACTAGCCCAGTCCTTTCCAGGATTTCAAATGGCCCACAAAATCTCGCTGCTAATTTGGCACAACTTCCCAACTTCAGGGAACTCCTGTTAGCCTTCACTTTCAGGAAAACATGGTCACCCATTTTGAATTCTCTATGGGTTCTGTTACTGTCAGTGTAACTTTTCTACCTATCCTGGGCGGCTTTTAGATTCTGTTTAATTTTTATCATTTGATCTTCCATCTCTTTGAGTAGCTCAGGCCCAACTACTGCTTTGTCAACTGGATTATCCCAGCTCACTGGAGTGTTTCAATTTCTTCCATAAAGTGCTTCGAATGGGCTCATCTTCAATGATGCATGATACCCATTATTGTAGGCGAATTCTACCAAATATAGGTAGTCTTCCCACCTTGATGGTTTGTCCATCATATACATTCTCAGTATGTCTTCTATTAACCTGTTCACCCGCTTTGTCTGACCATCAGACTTAGGATGATACGCTGTACTAAAGTTCAGATTCATTTTGAATCCCTTGAACAGTCCTTTCTAGAAATTCAAGGTGAATTTTGGGTCCCTATCAGACACAATTGTCTTAGGAATTCCGTGCAAACGTGCAACTTCTTTTAAAAATATATCAGCAACATCAGCTGCCCTATGGGTGATTTTTAGTGGAATAAAATGGGAAGCTTTAGTAAGCTTGTCCACCACCACCATGATTGAATCATGCTGCTTGTTGGTTCTAGGTAGTCTGGTGACAAAATCCATTGTTACCACATTCCATTTCCACTCAGGAATAGGTAAAGGCTGCAACAACCCTGTTGGGTGTCTATACTCAGCCTTAACCTTCTGACACTCCATACATCTGGCGCTGTATTCAACAATTTCTTTCTTCATACCTGGCCAAAAATAATGGCTTTTGACTGCTACCACAGTCTTTTGATATCTAGGATGTCCAGCATAGGCCACGTTATGCATCTCTTTTAGAATTTCCATCTTCAATTCTTGGACATTGGGTACATACACTCTGTTTTTATACAGAAGTAAACCATTAGTTCCCAAGGTGTAACTTTCCTTGGTCTGTGGTCTCTCGCGCTGCTGTAGATTTTCTACAAGACTTCTGTACCACAAATCAATATTTGCAGCTTCCAAAATTCTGTCTTTCATCTCAATCCTGTACATGCTAATGGTTGTAGCATGTAATTCATGCACTTTTCTATTGAGTGCATCAACCACCTTATTTTCTTTCCCTTTGATATGCTTGATATCAAAGTCATATTCGTACAAAAACTCCATCCATCTGGTTTTCCTTGCATTTAAAGTCAGCTGATCAAATAAATACTTCAGACCGTTGTGATCTGTTCTTAATTCGAATCTCCTTCCCATGAGGTAATGTCTCCATTTCCTCAAGGCGTGGACGATTGGTGCTAGCTCTAAATCGTGAGTGGCATAATTCCTTTCATGATATTTCAGCTTTCGGGACTCACAACAAATTACAAATCCCTCTTGTCTGATAACTCCTCCCAGTCCCTCCTTACACGCATCTGTGCACACTACGTAATCCTTATTTGGATCTGCAATCTTCAGAATTGGAGCACTGGTTAGTAGCTGCTTCAATCGTTGGAAGCTGCTCTCACATTCTTCAATCCACTGGAACTTCTTCTCCTTCCTTTGCAAGGAAGTGATAGGGTGAGCTATCTTTGAGAATCTAGCTATAAACCTTCTATAGTAGCTTGTCAGACCCATAAAAGATCTCACTTCCGCCACATTCCTTGGCGTTGACCATTCTCGAATGACCTCAACCTTTTCAAGATCCACAACGATCCCTTCCTTTGATATAATGTGCCCCAAGTAATGAATTTGCCTTTGGTAAAATAAGCACTTGTTCAATTTTGCGTACAACTGGTGTTCTCTCAATACCTGCAACACCATTCTCAGGTGTTGTTCATTTTCTTCCTCTGTCTTGGAATACACCAAGATATTTTCTAGGAAGACTATGACAAACTTGTCCAAATAATCTCTAAACACTCCATTCATTAAGCACATGAAAACAATAGGTGCATTTGTCAGTCCAAACGACACCACTGTGAATTCATAATGAACATACCTTGTTCTAAAGGTGGTCTTGCTAATGTCCTCATCATTTATTCTCACTTGGTGATATCCAGATCTGAGATCTATTTTTGAAAATATTTTCGCATCCTTCAACTGATCAAAAATATCATCAATCCTTGGCAGAGGATACTTGTTCTTGACAGTGACCTTATTCAACTGCCAGAAATCAATGCACAGTCTCAACGTCCCATCTTTCTTCTTCACGAATAGGACTGGGGCTCCCCAAGGTGACACGCTAGGGCGAATGTATCCCTTCTTTAGTAGCTCTTCGAGTTGGAATTACAACTCTTTCAGCTCTGGCGTACTCATTCTATAAGGAGCCTTCGAAACTGGAGTTGCTCCAAGCATCAAATGTATAGAAAAATCGATGTCCCTCTTCGGAGGTAATCCAGGTACCTCCTGAAATACGTCCTTGAATTCTTTGAGTACCTCATGATCTTCCAGATTCGAGACTACCTCTCGGGATGCTTCTTCCACCCGAGATGCATATAATTGATATCCTTTCCGATAACATTTCTTCAGTTGCATGGTTGAGATTTCCCTAACAGCCACGGCTCTGGGAATTCCTTGGACTGTTACCGGATTTCCCTTTTCGTTCAGGCAGGTAAACTTCTTGTTATGACAATCCAGAAGGGCATGGTGCTAGACCAACCAATCCATCCCAATTAAGCAATCGTATGAGCCTAAAGGAAAAATGTTCAATTCAGCCTTAGTGCTCATTGCTTTCATGTCCACTGAACAAGACTTAACCACTTCAGTGACCTTCCTCTTGGTCCCTGTGGCCAATTTCACTAACCAAGACTTTTCATGTTTGCTTCTTGTTAAATGCAAACTTTCCACCACTCTATGATCTATATAACTATGGCTAGCCCCTGAATAAATTAAAATAACAAGTGGTCGGTTGTTGATCATACCTTCCACTTCAATCATGTGTGATTGAAATTATGCTTGTTTGTTGTCCAGGGCTGCATAGATCCTCGGCATTCTGCTACCCATATCCTCCATTGTTTCAGCTTGCTGAACAGTATGGACAGTTCTTGCTTTGTCTTTTCTGTGGGGGCAATCTTTGTACCTATGATTCCCTTTACAGCCCCAACACTCCATAGGTGGAGACCTTGGCATCTGCTCACTCCCTTCAACTTTCTTGGGGTCTCTAAAAGATGACTGTCCCCAAGGGTTGTTCTTGAAAAAGGGTGGCCTCTTTCCCTTCTGCCTCTATTCTTTCTTAAACCTCTTCTGGTCATCCCAAGCCTTCCGAAAGGTAGGCTTTTCTCTTTGTTGTTCGTATAAGAATTTCTCCCTTCTTATTGTTCACCATCGAACGTAGGTGGTTTAATCTTGTTGATTTCCCCTTTCAATTCATCCCTTCCATATTTTCGGTGCTTTCTGGTAGGAGACGAGCTCGAACTACTGCATGTTCCCCTACTGGAATGTCTTTGGGAGCGACTAAGATGTCGGCTACCACTCCTCGACCTCCTTTTCCTCTCGAGAGTCCTGACTCTTCTTGATCTCCTTCTTCTCCCAGGGGTTCTGCAACTCTCCATCTTACTTGAGTCTCTTCCCTTCTCGAGTTTCCTCTCTATTCTTTCTAGGCTCTTCAAAAATTTTAAGTTTAATACACCCTGTCGATCCCATACTTTCATGAGCTTTTGGTTATCATCTCGATGAGCCTGGGCCTCTCTTTGCAATCCTTCAATGATTTTCATTATGTGTCCTTCCTTATCCTTTTCTTTTCCGTGCCCATTGGAGTTCGATCCTTCCACTTCCATATTGACATCCTTTCCTTCTCGTTCGTCTCCTATTTCAGAGGCAATCTGCACCTTTTCCCATTCCATACTCGGCGTTGGTTAACTGGAGTATTGACCCTCGTTGAACTCTGCACATGCACTGTGCAATTCAATTCGAATTTTGTCAGGATATTAAAACTTCATGAACAATCCACAACATTTATACACCAATACGAACAAGAACAAAAGACATTTCGATTCAAATAAGTTTTATGAGCTCTCATTCGGCTCTGCAATTTTCGAGTCTTCGAAACTTTCATTTTCGGCATTTCGGGACTTTTGGGCCTTCGAGTTTTTGGTACTCGGGACTTCAGGTTTTCGGTCCACGAGGCTGTCAGACTTGCTTTTCTTTCCAACCCTCGACTTTCGAAATTCCGATTTACTTTACCCTCCGGGCCCACATAACACAGTGGTCACCCACAACCATGGTGGCACATGGCACGTTCATGAGGGTCCATGTTGTTTTTAACGATGTCATCGGGTCCCACCACTCTCTCTTTTCTTCTTGACCCACTGGCATGTGGTACATCTCCATGTGTCCACGTCCATTCCTAGTAAAATCCAACAGTCATATCTTTCTCAGATCTACGACGCAAATCCTTTCGGCATTTCAGGGTTTCAGGCATTGGAAGTTCGTGCATCCACACATATTGAACTTCCATTTTCCGAAATCCCAAAATTACTGTCTATTTAACTACTTGATCCAATGGTCAAGTTCTTCTACCCACGATCTACGATGTAGGTTGTTTCGGGATTTTGGGGTTTTGGGTTTCAGAGCTTTTCACCTCTCCTCACTTCCCATCTCCCAAAACGTCGATTACTTCCTGGACAATTAACGGTCCAGATCTCTCTTAGATCGACAGTTATGATCCAATCATGAATTCACATTTTGTGAATTCTCATGAACTCACCCTTTGACCATTTCAAGTTACAAGTCAGTGACAGGTTGATTGCTCTCCACGCGTTTTTTCTGATGGACGGTCCTGACTAATTCGGGATTTTGCGTATTGCGATTTCCACACTCCTGTGCAATTCCAAAGGGATTTAAACCCCGTGCACACTTTCTAGATCTAACGATCACAAGGGTTCGCCTTCCCTCCTGAACAAATCCTAAAGCTCCAGCACTTCTGGTGTGGATTCTTCTCTCCTTGTGGACTTATACCACATTGGCTGCGGTTTCATAATGCCGCTATACATCCTGAGCTTAAAAACTCATCAAGTAACTCCTTGACACTTTGGAGTGAACCAAGGTCCGAAATTTTCCTTCTAGACCCAATTTCCCCTCGCATTCTCGGTCCAAAGACCGCTCCACTGGCCCATCTAGACTCAGTGTCAAAACCTTGGCTCTGATACCAAACTGTAGCGCACCCTTTTAGCTACCATGGCTTAATCTCTCTTAGAAGGAAACTTTAACACCACTTGGTACATAACTCATACAGGTATTATAAATCCCATGAATTTAAACAAATAAACACATTCTACACCGAGTATTCATATGAGTTACTTCCATAATTAACAATCAATAGCATTTCATACTAATTCATATACACAGCGGAAATCATGATAACATAAACAATAGAGTCATGCAAAAACATGATGAGTCATGCAAAAACATGATTAAAACATAATCATATACTTATCTTTTAACAGTGGTAGAATCCAACAACCAAGTGCAGGCCTTCCACGAACCTCCCAGCCTTAGACCACACTACTCATCAGCTCAGTAGTGAGTCACCCCCAAGCTGGGAATAAGCTCCACCCCGAGACAAGGATTCCTAGGTTAGGCTGAGGTTACAGGGAAAAAAACACACAACCACAGGAAGGAATTCTCTCCCAGGAACCACCCACACTCACTGCCTACAGACCCTCATTCCCCACATGCTTGTTCCACCCTAGGAGTATACACCTTCTCTGTCACCTGGGTAGTCCTTCGACTGCTAACCTCCCTTGCCTTGGGTTACAGCAACAGACCAGACTGAAAGTCTCCGGGCTCTATGGAAGCTATAGGGTTCCTTTCAGGAGTTCTCTCTTTCCTCTACACACTCTCTCGCCTAGAGAGAATCGCTCATAGGTCAACAAACCTCCCACGCAGTCTAGCTCTACATGGCCACACAACCGACGGAAAAAAATAGACACAACTTTTTCCACAGGCTTAGCAATGGAAAAATGGCTCAGGGTCACGGCTTCAGAACAAATATCTCACGCACAGGCTCGATCTCGAGCAATGGATGCACCCGGATTCTCTAGACACAACACAATATTTTTCCCCATTCAAAAACAGAGGTGAAACCAACTCTTTCATAATTGATCCCAGTTTTCCAGTTCAGTACGGAGGTATACATGGGTTTTTCAGTTCAGAAGGTGTACGCGGTTTTTTCTGCAGAGCTCGGGTCAGTCGTGCTGCTCCCAGTCCGTACACCCTTAGGTAGTCCACTCAAAAATGAGAGAGTGTCCCCCTTCACGGTCCACCCAAACTTGTTTTATTTGCATGCACCAGGGTCGACACTTGTCGCCCTGGAGACTACATGCATTCCACTAGCACGCATCACCTTCCCTTGGTCAGGAACTTAGGATTAATAATATAAATGGCACATGTTCTTTTGGAATAAAAATAAAATATTATTCCTAGGCTTAAGCCCCTTTTCCCACCTTCCAGCCCCTAATCCCTTGCCATCTCTGTGGAAGCTCAGTCCCCCTTCACTCATTCATCATGGTCGGTCTGCACCTGGCGGTGTTTACAATTTTATTAATGTTTTTGTATATATATACAAGTACAAAATCACACCCTGGGCCTCCAACCCTTAGGCTCTCTGGCCTAACAATCACATAAGTTCACTGACTTATACAAACTTGGCTCACCAGCCTATAACACATATTTACAATTCATTTCATACATCATATTTACAATTGGGCTCGACCTTGGGGACATTACATACTTAGCCAATTTTATGAACGTGGGTTCAAAGATAGGTGCTATCAAACTATGGTAACTCGTGTTCAAGGTGTACATCTTACATCTAGATCTTTTGTGCTCTACAATTGAACTATGGTAACTCATTTTCGGGGTAAACATATTGCACCCAAAAATTTTATGATCTACAATTCGACCCCACACTCCTCTAACTCACAACCCTGCCTCTACCTACAATGATTATGTCTATCTGACCTTAGTTGATTCTTCAAAGTTTTGTGAGTTCACGCATTCCTAGGTTCATAAAAGTTTAAAATAATTTTGTCACTCCCTTCCATCCCTGCCACCTTCTTCCCTTCCCAATGCACATTAATTATGCTTTCAAAAGTGACAATCGACCAGACAGGTTCGAAAATATTGGCTTTAATAAGCGAAACGATCGAGGACATCTCCCATTAAAATGCATAAATAGGTGAATATTATGGGATCTGATAATTTTTTTGCCTGCATTTTGAATTTGCAAAAAAAAATATTGGCTATTTTAGTTTTTTAAAGGCATCATCATAGTAATAGTGCAATATTCTACTACCATGCTTTCATCCACGAACGTTTCATCCACATAGGTCTTGACGTCATGTCCCTCTTTAATATTGTGTATATGTTACATGTTGTCATATTTGAGAATCTTCTTGGATATGGGAATGTTATTACGTGCTATTAGTCACTATTCAGCGCACATATTCAAAAATATTGGCATTAATAAGTGAAAAGATCGAGGGCATCTACCATTAAGACAAATTAAACCAAAATCTATGGAATATTACACTGTCATCCTCCAGCGTTTATTTTAAATACTTATTCCCATTTCTCTCTATCATCAAAGAGTTGGGCTTTAGTGTGCCTTTGTACTAATTTTCTAGGTCATGGACATGTAAGACAACTTAGAGATGTCATTGAGGCCCAAATGAAAGAAGAGAGAATGTTTTTATGTGACGTGATATTTGATCCAAAAAAAAACTCTGTTATCCAACATAAACTCAAATAGGGAAGAAAAAAAAACAAGTATCTTTTGATTGGTGTTCTCCCTGTATTCAATGCTTTGGTTGGTTGAAAGGCCTTCCTGGATATTTGTTTGTTGGTCTTCTTTATTTCCTTGTTGGGAGTTGGAAGGGATTTTCAGGTCACCTGGAAAATGCTCCTTGCTTGAAGTGTATAGTTTCTTCCAACAACACAGATTTAGCAAGTGTATCAAATTCTGAAGATCACACAAGAATTTGTCTTCTTCAAAGGATTCACACTTACCGTGGCTTGCAAAATGGTCTGTAATATTTGGAAATGACACGAAATATTAATCCATTCAAGAATGTACTCTGAAGGAAATTATATATTTGGATCATCACAGGTAAGAGAAATTGTATGGGTGGATAAAACGACATACTAAAATTACAAAAGTTTCTATTTAAAAGTTTTCTAAGCTACTTTTGGGTGTGGTAACAGACTTGAAATAAAGCCATATTCTTTGTCAAATTTTGTTCAATGTCCTCTGGATGTAGTTACAGACTCCACATACAATCAATTGTCTATCGCTACTACACATTTTTTATTTTACTACTCCTACGCATATAATTGGATTATGGTACAATAAACATTTAAGGCTGCGAGACCTATTAGGTAAACACTTAAGACTTTCTGAGTGTTACTTTATACTACCACCTTCTGCAAGAAGTTTTGCGTGTTTAGGTAATGAATTGGTTTCTGAAAATCACCTTTTACTACCACCTTTATGTAATCATCTTATTTCATTCTTTAGAAGAGACCTTAATGTAGTGGTGTGTTTCCAGATCTGTTTCCACCTAATGTAAATCTTACTATTGTTTCCATTTATTTTAACCTTGCTTTGGATAGGGAAAATGCATTTCTTATGTTGCAGTTGATGCGATATTTGAAAAAAAAATAAAAATGTTAACATCATACAATTTTTTTTATTTTTTTAAATATAGAACAATGTATGATTTTAACAGACGGTTGTTCGAAAATTTTTAGGAATTTTTTGGGGTTCATGTCGTCCACTATGAAAATTTCATTAACACTGCAATGTCAGATAATAAATGTCTGGCATTTGTCTAATTTCAAGTTCATTATTGCACAGGACACCCAACATCCAAATATTTATGGACTCAAAGAAACATTGTAGATTTTGGTGTAGACCCCTCCCCAGACCCACAGGTCGGGATCCACACAACATCTTTTCTTTTCGGCCCCTGAGAGCTTGACTGGCTCTTCTATTTCCCTTTTGGGAAATCTACCCACAATAACACTTTTAAGGAAATTCCTCTTTTATTTTGGGATATCGGACTTCGCAAATTCGTGAATCCTGTGGTCGAGCACATTACCTCTCTGACTCCTGAAACCCAAAATATTCAATCACTTGACCTTTTCCTGACGTCAATTTCGACTTTTCGTCTTTCGCAAATTTGGGAGTTACGATCTCATGCAACTCTACTCCTCGACTCCCAAAATCCTGAAACCTGAATTTTCAAAATCCAGAAATCCCCCTTTAAGGAGATCAACGGCTGTGAACTCTCCCTCGATCCAACGATTAGCGCTATTTCGTGTATCGGGAGTTTGATATGCCAAAGCTCGAACTGTGTATCCTCTCCACCTTTCGGTCTCCGAAATGATCTGACGGCCCCAGAAGTCTTGATCAACGGTTGACATTAACCTAGGCTATCCAAAGGATGGTTCTATCCCAACCTTTATCCCTCTCACATCTTCCACAGATCTAACGATCCTCGTTATTTCGGGATTCTCCTCAAAGAATTTCAACCGTCCAAACTTTTCCTCAAAAAACTCTGATTCTAACTTGGCCTCTACACGATGACCAAAGACTCCTCTTTTTCTCTTCAACACCTTGAAGGCACGAACTCTCCTGAGCTTCCTTCCTCGAACTCAAATCTCCTATGAAATTTCTACATGCACTCCTTGTGGCACACTTCAAATAACTCTAAGTATTTGAATCCTTTGACTTTGTGCAACTCCTTGCGACAACAGTCTTCAACCCACTCCTTGGTTGACAAGTTCTGAACTTCCAACCAGTTTGCGCACACCTTGCATGGCTTCCGTTCCTAACTTGAACTTCTGCGGGAAATGAGAACAATGATATCCCTCCTGAGATTTCAGAGATGAACTCTAAACCCATCATCGCACTCCTTGCGGACGCTCCACTGCACTCCTTGCAGGAACTATTGCTCAGATAGAGAAACAATTGAAACTCATTTCCTTACTCTCTCAGACTTCAAATACCCAACATGAAATCATACATACATAGCATAAAATAAAATGTACAATAGAAAGAGTAAAACAACCACGAGCATAACATTCAACATGTATACACAGAAAGCATTAGAACACCATGAGTCTGAATCAAAGCTTCATATATTAATCTCAGAACTTCTGTACATGGGCTCTTCTACACAGTTCTCTACTTCTTCTCTCCTCTATGCTCTCTTCTCAATTGATAATGTTAATAATTTTACAATGATACAAGATGAGGGTGTCTATAGTCGTTTTCCCTCCGGCTCCTAAAACTGTCTAATCTAGAAATTTAAATCTACCTACTTACATTAACTGCCTATAAATGCCTCTACACCTTATAGATGAGAGAGGATCGATCAATATCTGTTTACAATATGGAAGTTTTCACTCTCTTAACTATTACATTAATGTCTGTGCATCCAAACTTTCAAAATAATTCAAACATTTTCAACATGTGCCAAAAATGAAATGGCGTTTGTCCCACGCTCGCATGTTGCTGGCGATGCTCTCGCATCATACTCCCTCGCATGAAAATTATCATGAACTCATGTTCATGAGCTCTTGCACAGTCTGTCTGTGCTTTTAAATTTTTGTTTCATTCTCCCAACTGGCATCTTCAACTGGATGTTCTTTCCATTTGACCAAGTATTCAATGTACTCTTTTCTCTTGGTCCTCTTGTTGACTCTCGTGTCAAGTATTCTCTCCATCTGTGGTTTTTCAGCTACATGCATTTGTTTATCCCATTGAACCTTTGTCTATTCATTGTCTTCTCCTACTTCTTCAGCTCTGTAAGGGTACAAATCTGAGATGTTGAATATCGATGAAATTCCAATCCCATCGGGTAATTCAATCTCATACGCATTTGCCCCAAATTTCCTTATGATCCTGCATGGTCCAATTTTCTTCATCTTCAGTTTATTATATGTTCCCCTTGGGAACCTTTCCTTCCTCAGATGTGCAAGAATCAAATCACCAACTTCAAATTGAAGTTCTCTCCTGTGTTGATCTGCTCTGCGCTTGTGCTCTTGGCTCAAGTTCTACAATCGCTCCTTCACTTGGCTGTGAGGTTCTTTCATTTCTTCTGTGAAATCTTCTGCACTAACACTTCTAGTTTCATTATTTTCTGAATCTTTCAATTCAAAAACTCCTCTTGGTTGCATTCCATAAACAATCTGAAATGGACTCTACCTCGTGCTTTTATTGATTGAATCATTATAAGCAAATTCCGTCTGTGGTAGAATGTGATCCCACTAACTGTGATGTTCAGTCACTAGGCTCCTTAGTAAATATCCCAAGCTTATGTTCACAACTTTTGTTTACCCATCTGTCTAAGGATGATAAGCTGAGCTAAATGAAAAAATCATCCCCAACTTCTTCCATAAAGTCCTCTAGAAATGTCCCATGAACTTGGTGTCTCGATCTGAAACTATACTCCTTGGTAAGCCGTGACGTCTGACAACTTCTTTGAAAAACAGGTTCGCAATGTGAGTTGCATCGTTGGTTTTCTAACATGGTACAAAGTGTGCCATTTTCGAAAATCTGTCCACTACCACAAAGATTGAATCAAACCCTCTTTGTGTTCTTGGCAATCCCAACACAAAATCCATGCTTACTACATCCCATGGCCTCTATGGTATGGGTAACGGCTGATATAATCCTTTGTTTTGTTTCCTTCCCTTTGTGTGCTGACAAATTCTACATTTGTCCACAAACCTTTTGACATCTGCTCTCATCCCTAGCCAAAAATACGAGCCATTCAATTTCGAGAAAGTCTTATCATGACCTAAATGTTCGACCAATCCTCCACTGTGTTTCTCTTTCAGTAGATTCTCCCTCAAGGAGCATTTTGGAACACATAATTGATTACCTCTGAATAATAATCCATCCTGGATCATATATTCAGCCCATTGACTTCTATCCCTGAGAACTGGATTCTTAGATGCCTCATATGCTTCTTTGAAATATGGATCATCTTTGTACATATCCTTGAGATTATCAAAACCCAATGTTTTGACTCTAAAATCCTGCATAAGCAAACATTTCCTGCTCAAAGCATCAACAAATTTGTTAGTAGTTCCAGAAATATGTTTAATTACAAAAGTAAAATTCTACATATATTCAACCCATTTAACATGTCTTTGGTTCAGCTTCTCTTGTTGAGTTACAAATTGCAATGCATGATTGTCACTGTACAAAATGAACTCTTTAGGAATCAAGTAGTGCCTCCACTTCTTGAGTGCCTGTATGACCACATAAAATTCTTTGTCATACGTGGAGTACTTAACCTTCGCCTCATTCAATTTTGCACTGAAGTATTCGACTGGCCTGTCATCTTGACTCAAATTTTCTCCAATTGCAAAACCACTAGCGTCACACCTGACCTGAAACGTCTTACTGAAATCTGGCCACACCAGAATTAGTTGTTCAGTAATCTTCCTCTTCAAAAAATTGAATCTTTTCTCTGCTTCTTCTGTCCAGTGAAAATATTTACGTCTTTTCTTCACTGTTTCCATCATTGGTGTGCTAATTCCACTAAAATTCCTGATGTATTTTCTGTAGAAACTAGCCAATCCGTGAAAACTTCGAACTTCAAAGATACTCTTTGGTGATGGCCAATTCTTAATAACCTCCACTTTATCTGGATCTATCATCAACTTATCTGCAGAAATAACAAAACCCAAATAAATGAGCTCTGTCTTCATGAATGAGGATTTCATCATATTTATCAGTAGCTTCTCTTGTTGTAGCCTCTGCATCACTGTAGCCAAATATTTCAAATGCTCCGCCTCTGTTTTACTAAAAATCAGTATGTCATCAAGATACACAATGACAAATTTTTCGATGAAATCCTTCAGGACTTCATTCATCAATATCATGAAGGTACTTGGCGTGTTTGTTAAGCTAAACGACATGACAAGCCATTCATACAACCCTTCGTTAGTCTTGAAGGTTGTCTTCCATTCATCACCTTCTCTCATACGAATTTGATGATAACCACTTTTCAAATCAATCTTCGAAAAAAAATTTGCCCCACTCAAACAATCCATCAAATCATCCATCCTTGGTAATGGGAATCTATACCTGATGGTAATCTTGTTAATTTATCTTGAGTCTGTACACATCCTCTAGCCTCCATCTTTCTTTGGGCTAAGCACTGTCGGAACAACACATGGACTCAAGCTTTCTCTAACCAACCCTTTGTCCATTAAATCTTGGACCTATCTTTTGACCTCTTCATTCTCCCGCGGCGTCAATCTGTACGCTTCTTTGTTTGGTAAACTGGCTCCAGGTATAAGATCAATGTGATGACTTATACTTCTGATCGATGGAAACGAACGAGGTAGTTCATCCACTACTATATCAGCAAATTCCTCCAGTAACTTCTGGATTTCCTCTGGTAAATCATCCACCCTCGTATTGGTTAAAACAATTCTAGGCTTTCTAACCACGATGAATTGTGGATCTTCCTTCTTCTTAACCTCCTTAAGAAGTTCCTTCCCACTCATGAGAAGTACAGTGTTTCTTACTTCACGTTTCACCTCTTTGTCCTTAATCGACAACAACATGTGAGTTCTCCCATTCTTCTCTAGGGTGTATGTGTTCTTTCTCCCATCATGAACTACATTCATGTCATATTTCCACGGTCTACCCAGCAATAGATGACAAACATCCATGGGAATGACATCACACAATATCTTATCGTTATATCCTCCTATTTTAAATTCAACTAAACATTGTTTAGTGACATTTACCTGATGTCCTTTTTGTAGCCATGAAACTCTATATGGACTTGGATGTTCAATAGTCTCTAGCTCCAGCTTTTCTACCATCTCTGTAGAAATGAGATTGTCTGTGATACCACTGTCCATGATGACCTTGCATACCCTATCTTTGGTCTTACAAGCAGTCCGAAAAAGACTGTTCCTTTTCACTGGATTCTCTACCTCCTTTTCTAGCATTAAGATAACTTTCCTCATCACCAGTGATCTTCCACCTTCATCATCCTTTTCTTCAACATTCCACCTTTGTGCTTTGGCAATGTGAGTCTCACCACCTTCTTTCTTCTTATCTGTACATTCATAGGATTTGTGTCAATTCTTTCCACAGGTAAAGCATTTTATTACTCCACCTCTGCCTCTTCCTCTTCCTCTAGCACAAGAAAAAGTGTTATTATTAGCATATTGTCCTCTCTGTTCAACATACTGCCCTCCCTGTGAGCTTCCACCTCTCTCAGTTTGAGGTTAAGGTTTCTTACATTCCTCCTTAGGCTTCTAATTCTTATCTTGGACAACTGTTTTGCCTTTGGGCTGACTTCTGCCTCATCCACTTTGACCCTATTTTCGTCTCAGCTTCTCTTTAGCCTTTAGAGCCATCTGATAAGCATCTTCCACCGTTCGTATGGTCATCATGATCATATCATCCTAAATGTCATATCTCAGACCATTCATATACCTGGCAACCTTCTCACCATCACTTTCGCGATGACCTGCCCTGATTTTTAGCTTGTAGAACTCTTCAATGTACTCCTTCACTGACATCAGCTTCTGTCTCAAATTCTGCATCTTCCGAAACAAAATGATTTGATAATCCTTGGGTATAAATTTTGCTTTCATCTTCGCAATCATTCTATCCCAACTCTTGATTTTCTCCTTGCCTTTGCAGTGTCTGTCAGCTTGTAATTCATCCCACCACAATGTTGCATGTCCTTTAAGTCTTGTGATAGCATGTTTGACCTTCTTGTCTTCCTCGACATCTTCATAGTCAAAATACATGTCTAGAGCTCTAATCCAGTCTAGAAGCTCTTCAACATCTAGGTTTCCCTCATATACTGGAATGTCCATTTTTTCCCTGGCACCCATCCTTGCAACAACCCTGAATATGCATTCTTCTGCTGCATCTTCGGATGCAACTTCTTCTCCTCCATGTCCAGCTTCATTTTCTCTTACAGACTCACTGATATCTCTATCACCGATTGTGCGCCTCTGTGTTGTCTCCATGGCATCCATCATGGCATGTAGTTCACGCATCTCTCTTGCCCCTGGCGGCTTAGGTAATTGCCTACCCCTCCTTCTTGGCATTTCCCTTTCCTCTGGTGGATCGGGTGTTTTTCTATCTCTTATTCTCGGCGGCATGGCTGGAAATATTTGTTTTCCCTGCTACATAAAGCAAAGAAAATTTTCCTATGCTCTGATACCAGATGTTGCAGACCCCTCCCTAGACCCGCAGGTCAGGATCCACACAAGATATTTTCTTTTCAGCCCCTGAGAACTTGACTGGATCTTCTATTTCCCTTTCAAGAAATCTACCCACAACAACACTTTTGAGGAAATTACTCTTTCATTTCGGGATATCAGACTTCACGAATTCATGAATCCTGTGGTCGAGCACCTTACCTCTCCAACCCCCCAAACCCAAAATATTCAATCACTTGACCTTTTCCTAATGTCAATTTCGGCTTTTCGGATTTCTCGAATTCGGGAGTTGTGATGTCGTGCAACTCTACTCCTCGACTCTCAAAATATCGAATCCAAAATCCCCCTTTAAGGAGATCAATGGTTGTGAACTCTCCCTCGATCCAACAGTCAACGCTATTTCACATATCGGGAGTTCGATATGCCAAAGATCGAACTTTGTACCCTCTCCACCTTTCAGTCTCTGAAATGATCTAACGACCCCAGAAATCTTGATCAACGGTTGACGTTAACCTAGGCTATCCAAAGGATGGCTCTATCCTAACTGTTATCCCTCTCGCATCTTCCACAGATCTAACAATCCCCACTGTTTTGGGATTCTCCTCGAAGAATTTCAACCATCCAAACTTTTCCTCAAAAATCTATGATTCTAACTTGGCCTCTACACGATGACCAAAGACTCCTCTTCTTCTCTTCAACACCTTAAAGGAACGAACTCTCATGAGCTTCCTTCATCGAACTCAAATCTCCTATGAAATTTCTACAAGCACTCCTTGCGGCACACTTCAAATACCTCTAAGTATTTGAATCCTTTGACTCTGTGCAACTCCTTGCAATAACAACCTTCAACCCACTCCTTGGTTGACAAGTTATGAACTTCCAACTAGCCTACACACACCTTGCACAGCTTCTGTGCTTGACTTGCACTTCCGCTGGAAATGAGAACAACGGTATCCCTCCTGAGCTTTTAGATATGAAATCTGAACCCATCAATGCACTCCTTGTGGATGCTCCACTGCACTCCTTGCATGAACTCTTGCTCAGATAGAGAAACAATTGAATCTCATTTCCTTACTCTCTCAGACTTCAAATACCCAACATGAAATCATACATACATAGCATAAAAGCAAATGTACAACAGAAAGAGTAAAACAACCATGAGAATAACATTTAGCATGTATACACAGAAAGCATTAGAACACCATGAGTCTGAATCAAAGCTTCATATATTAATCTCAGAACTTCTGTACATGGGCTCTTCTACACAGCTCTCTACTTCTTCTCTCCTCTATGCTCTCTTCTCAATTGATAATGTTAATAATCTTACAATGATACAAGATGAGGCTGTCTATAGTTGTTTTCCCTCCAGCTCCTAAAATTGTCTAATCTAGAAATTTAAATCTACCTACTTACATTAACTGCCTATAAATGCCTCTACACCTTATAGATGAGAGTGGATCTCTCAAGATCTGTTTACAATATGGAAGTTTGCACTCTCTTAACTATTACATTAATGTCTGTGCATCCAAACTTTCAAAATAATTCAACCATTTTCAACATGTGCCAAAAATGAAATGGCGTTTGTCCCATGCTCGCTTGTTGTTGGCGATGCTCCTGCATCAGATTTCGTGAGAAAAAAACACTAAAGTTGATGTTCTTTACAAGTTTGGAAATCCTGCAGTTTAAGTGCTTTGACAATGACAACCCTACATGTTCACCACATTTTCTCACTGTAGTCAGTAGCACTATTCCCATTGCCACCACCAATGTCAATGTGCGAGGCCGAAGCTATTTGGAGCCTGGGGTCATCTCTTATGTGAATGCCTGAAGATGAAACTACCTGGAACCTGAGATCATGACTTCTTACACTTGACATTAGTATTAGTGGTGATTGAAATTTGATTGTATGTCAAGTCTGTTATTGCATCCAGAACTCGCTCAACACTATTTGACATAGAAATTGGTTGTCTGTCAAATCTGTTACAACTTTGACTTAAAACGTCCTGTGATTTTAGAATGTTGATTCAAACTCACATACAGTTTCTCATGTTCGTTGGTATCCAATTATATAATTTCCTACTGAGTGTATTCGGGCATGGAGCAATATTTGGCGTCACTTCTAAACATTCCAAACCTTTTTATGGGACACCATGTCTACCACCCCTACGATGAAAGATATATTTTGATGCGATCTACAACATTTGATACACTTGATAGACCTGTGTTGTTGGAAGAAGTCATGTACTTCAACAGAGGAACATTTTGCACCTGGCTTGGAAGTTCCTTCCAATTTAATGTAATAAAACAAAGAAGTTAAACATACAAATATTCAGGCAAGCTTTTCAACCAAAAAGATGAATGAATACAGGGAGAATAGTAGTCACAACATACTTGAATTTTTTTATTTTTTTGTCTCATATTTTGTTGCCTAACGAGATTTTTTTCCCCCAGAACTAGTGTCACATAAAATGAATCCCTCGACTTTGAATTGGGCTTGAATCACATTTCTAAGTTGTCTCGAATGTCAATGGTTAGGAACATTACAAGGAAGGAACCTTAAACCCCAAGTTTTCGACGGTAGAGGGAAATTAACACTTAACAAAGAATGGAATGTTGAATGACCAACCAATGCAGGCAAGCCATATCTAGAAGACACAAGATATTCAAAAAATAGGGATAGATCTAGTTGGCAGCACCAATGAAGTCCAAGACCCGAAATTGATATTCAACTCGTTGTTTTTTAAGAATCAAGAATTTGATCGTCGAGAAGATTGTCAACAAGCTTCATTATTGTACTTATTTTTTTTTGTTCGGTGGCAGGCCAAATCGCAGTCATTGTGGAAAATATTCTCAGCTGTATTTTGTAACCCATATTATTTGAATATAGAATATTTGCGTTTTTTTATATGGTGTTTTCCAATCGTTGGTATTGCTTTTCATTTTATTTTGTACCTTTTTCCTATGTGTCATTAAACATGGACGACGAGATTTTCTTTCTACTGTCCAGTAGTTCAATTTAAATAAAGGGTACTCTATTCATTCCTTACATTTTACATGAAAGAATAATTTGTCATAGGCCATACTTATGTGGTGCTTGCCCTATACTTGAAGAAAGAAATTGGAGAACCCATCCTTCTTTCATTATTCGGGTCCCGTAAATAGAATGAATTAATGACTATTACAACAAGGAAACTCAAGTGTTGACATCATGTTCCTATTCAATATCTTACATATATTGCAGCTTATTTTGTTTTATAATATCCATGCATATATATTAATACGAGTACTATTGGAATAAATATAAAAAATTTCTCTTGGCCAAAACTTAGCCAATTATCTGGCCATCGGGTCCTGGGTTTGCGGCATCCAACACCTAAGTCCACTATTCCATCATATACATCTTGCAGCCAAAGAACTTATGTGATCTACAATTTATGCTTTTACTAGTGAGAACTCACCAAGGGCTCGAAAAGATTGGCATTAATAAAGGAACAATATATTTTCTTCTGTGAGATACTTAGCCCTTTTCCCCTTTTATTCTTCCTGTCTATTATCGCTTTATGTTTATATACTTAGTTGCCTTTCTATGATCGCAGGTTCCAAGGTTGGTGGGCTAACATATCTTCATCTCCATCAATATCCTCGCATGACGAATCTGATCGACCGTTGTTCCTTTATATACTTAGCCAATTTTAAGGCCACAGTTGTTGGGCCATAAGTACACCCTTGTGATAAATGTATACCTATCTCCCTTGGTCTACAACCCAATCTAGGAGAAGGTCCACCCAATGCTTACTAGGGCCATTCACCACAGGTACACCCTTGTGGGTGAATATTTGCATGATGTTTCCACAAACTGAAGGAACACTAGCACATAGAGTGTTATGTCCTTTGAAGACTATGCCTAGGCCATTCTATTCAATCAAAGCATCATTACGACTCTCAAGAATGTATGCCCAATGCTTCTAACTTCAACGCTCCTTCTCATCTAGGGAGACTTTCTAGATCACGCCAAGATTTTTTATTTTGAACTTTGAGGCCAACTCCCTCTTGCACTTGTCACTGAGCCTTTGTTGATGTAATCGTATCCATCTTGCACCCAGTTGATGTATACATATCCTCATATGCACTTTTGATAAACATAGATCGCTCCATCTTGGAGCAAGGATGTGATAGTGTTAAATTCTTTCTGCGTTATATACATGTTGCACTCAAAACTTTCGTAGTTTCAACGATATTTGTGAACCGAATAACATCTTGCAAATTGGGAGATGATTTACATTTGAACCATAAATAATATAGTAATATATGTTAATATGATATTATTGAAATAAATATCAAAACTTTCTCTTGGCCAATACTTAGCCAATTTTCTAGCCACCAGGTCCCGGGTTCGTGGTATCCAACGCCTATGTCCCATGTTCTGTCATATACATCTTGCAGCCAAAGAACTTCCATGATCTGCAATTTATTATTTTACTAGTGAGAAATCAACAGGGGTTCGAAAAGATTGGCATTAATAAACGAAAAATAGATTTTCTATTATGAGATACTTATCCCCTTTCCCCTTTTCTTCTTCCCGTCCATTATCACTTTCTGGTTATATACTTAGTCTCTTCTCTATGATCACGAGTTCCAGGGTTGGTGGGCTGACATATATTCATATCCATCTATATCCTCACATGACGAATCCGACCAATCGTTGTTCCTTTCCATACTTAGCCAATTTTATGGTCGTGGTTTCTAGGTTGGCACATACGAACTCGCCTTTTCTTCTTCCCGTCCATTATCACTTTCTGGTTATATACTTAGTCATCTTTATATGATCATCGGTTCCAGGGTTGGTGGACTAAAATATCTTCATCTCCATCTATATCCTCACATGAAGAATCTGACCGACCACTGTTCCTTTCCATACTTAGCCAATTTTATGGTCGCAGTTGCCAGGTTGGCGCTTACGAACTCGATTTCTTATTGTTTTGTGATATACATCTTGCAATCAAAACTTTTGTGATCTAGAATTCCATCGTGGACTCCTCGAATACATTAACTTATCTCAAAGTATATTTCGCTACCTTCCATCCCCACTAACTTCGCTTCCTTCCTAATATACATTAACTATTCTCTTACTAGTGAGAACTGAACACACTGGTACGAAAGAATTGGCACCCGGTCCTCCGTCATATAAAAATTGACTACTAGACTCTGACATCATCCCCTCTTCCATGTTACACATTATGCATTCAAATGTTCTGAGCTATACAATTTGGCCATCATGGCCTCAAGTCTTTTGGGAAGATCTTGTCACCCTATTTTGGATCCTCGCATTGGCGGGTTCACAAAATCTCCAACTCCTAGTCAATGTTTCCTGTTCTACCCATCCTTGTACTTCTTTCCAAATATGAAACACCAAACGTTTAATACTAAAACACAATCATGCAACAACAGTAAAGATCGTCATTAATACGAAAAAGTCTCGAGAACCAACCATCCCTACAGAACTTATCAAGAAACATGCAAAGAAGGTCTTTCCAGGTAATGGAAAAACTATTACAAATTTCAATATATTAGCGAAAACAAGTCCGGGCCAGTGATTCCCTGTTCCATACTTGAACACTTTTTCAATTGTGGATTTTCGGATTGATGGCCTCAAAATTGTGTTTTGAATCTTCCGTGAGTTGCAAACAGTGCCCAGAGTTCCGCAATATACAATTTGTCCACTGGAATTCCCTGTCACGAGATCTTTCGTGAGTTTCAAATAGTGCTCGAAATTCCACAATATACAATTTGTCCACTGGAATGCCCCGTCACGAGCCCAGTCGTCTACCATTTTTTTTCTTCCTATTGCTTATGTATTTCAATGAAATTTTTGAATCGAACAAGATCCTGCAAATTGGAAGATGATCTGCATTTGGACCAGAAATAATATATTAATATATATTAATATGAATACTATTGAAATAAATATAAACACTTTCTCTTAATTTTTCCTCTTTTCTCCCCCTCTATTATCCCTTTGTGGTTCTATATTTAGTCGCATCTATATGATCACAACATCCTGGATTCGCAAATTGGCAACACTTTATTTATATCTTCACACCATGAGCCTGATCGACCACGGTCCCTTTCAATACTTAGCCAATTATCTGATCATCGGGTCCTAGGTTTGCGGTATCCCATGTTTCGTCATATACATCTTGCACCCAAAGAAATTTTGTGACCTGCAAGTTATGCTTTTACTAGTGATAACTCACCAGGGGTTCGAAACGATTGGAATTAATAAACGAACAATAAATGTTCTTCTGTGAGATACTTAGCCCTTTTTCCCTTTTCTTCTTCCCGTGTATTATCGCTTTCTTCTGTGAGATACTTATCCCTTTTTCCTTTTTCTTATTCCTGTGTATTATCACTTTCTGTTTATATACTTAGTCGCCTTTCTATGATCACAGGTTCTAGCGTTGGCAGGTTGACATATCTTCATCTCCATCTATATCCTCACATGACGAATCTGACCGACCATTGTTCCTTTCCATACTTAGCCAATTTTATGGTTGGGTTGGCGCTTTCGAACTCTGTTGCTTCTTGTTCCGTGATATACATCTTGCACTTAAAACTTTCGTGATCTATAATTCCACCATGGACTCCTTAGCCCTTTTTCTCTTTTCTTCTCCCTGTGTATTATTGCTTTTTGGTTATATACTTAGTCACCTTTCTATGATCGCTAGTTCCAACATTGGCAAGATGACATTTATTCATCTCCATCTATATCCTCACATGACGAATCCGACCGACCATTGTTACTTTCCATACTTATCCAATTTTATGGTCGCAGTTGTCGGGTTGGCGCTTTTGAACTCTGTTGATTCCTGTTCCATGATATACATCTTGCACTCAAAACTTCCATGATCTACAATTCCACTGCAAACTCCTCGAACTTGAAAGATTTACTCTACCATGGTTCAAAAATGTTTGTAAGTATCTGTCCCTGCCTTCCATCCCCACTAACTTCTCGTCATTCCTAATATACATTAATTATGCTCTTACTAGTGACAACTGAACACATTTGTATGAAACAATTGACATCCGATCCTCCACCATATACAAATTGACTACCGGATTTCGACATCGTCTCATCTTCTATGTTACATATTATGCATTCAAATGTTCTGAGTGATACAATTTTAATTTCAGGGTGTCGCGTCTTTTGGGGAGACCTTGTCACCCTATTTTGGATCCTCGTGTTGATGGGTGCATGAAATCTCCAATTCTCAGTCACTGTTTCCTATTTCGTACATCCTTGTACTTCTTTCCAAATATGCAACACCAAAGGTTTAATACTAAAACGCCATCATGAAACAACCGTAAGGATCCTCATTAGTAAGCTGAAGTCTCGAGGACTAACCATGCCTACAAAACTTGTCAAGAAACATGCAAAGGAGATCTTGCCAGGAAATGGAAAAGCTATTACAAATTTCAATATATTAGCGAAAATAACTCTAGGCCAACATTTCCCTATTCCATACTTAGACACTTTTTCGATTATGGGTTCTCGGAATGATGGCCTCAAAATTGTCTTTGGAATATTCTGTAACTTGAAAATAGTTCTCGGAGTTTCGCGATATACAATTTGTCCGCTGGAATTCCTCATCACGAGCCCAGCCATCCGCCCTTCCTTTCAATAATTAGCCCCTAGTTAGCTATATTTCCATGGCATTGTACATTTAATATGTATTGAGTCCACCCTTCCGTTTCCCTGTTTCATACTTAGGCATTTTTTCGATTGTGGGTTCTCGGACTAGCAGGCTTAGGATTGTGTTTCCAATGTTCCATGACTAGAAAGAAGTACCCAGACTTCCGTGATATACAGTTTTTCTGCAAGAATGCATCATCATGCCTAAGAGATACAATTTGACCCTCGGGCCCTCACCTCTCCTGGATGTATCTTGTAGCCCTATTTCGAAGCGTCACCAACCACTTTCGATAATTAGCCATTCCTTACTTGTTGTTCTATGTCCCTGCCACCTTCCTACTTCTCTTTGGGAATGAAATTGGTAAGCTTTAATGCTAGCACTTCATTGTGTATGAACCTTAAACATGTCATTAAACATTTTTCATTCAAGTCCCAAGACATACAATTTGACCTTCAGGAAGTAACGTCTCCTGGGGAACCATTGTCAGCATAATTTTGAAGCCCATCCGATGGCTTTCCATACTTCCCATTTCATGGAATCTCTTTCGCGGTTCCTCGGGTTGGAGGGTTCACGAAATATCCAATTCTTAGGAATTGTTCACTGTGCTCAACCAAGGTTTATTGTTAATAGTTCATCATGCAACAACCGTACTAATCGACATTAAAAAGCAAACACATAGACCAGACAGTGAAATTTAATTAAAGCTGGACTCGTCGAATTTAAATTAATTTATCTTCTCTTACTTTCTTTTTTCTACCCATAGACATGCAGAAAAGATATTTCCACACAATGGGATATGTATTACAAGTTTCAATATAGTAGCAAAAATGAATCCACCCGGCCATTTCTCTATTCCATACTTAAGACACGTTTTTTATTGTGGGTTCTCGGATAGGCGAGCTCACGTTTTCACCTCCATTATTTTGTTTCTTGCAAGCATTACTCGGACTTCCATGATATACAAATTTTCCTCTACACTGTCCTATCATACCCTCTTCGGTGTTATTCGTATTTCACTCAAAAAGTTATGAGACATACAATTTGACCCTTGTGCCCTCACCTCCAATAGTTGTACCTTGTAACCCTATTTTGAAGCCCGCCCGAATGCTTTCGATAATTAGACACTCCTTAACTACTCTTTCTTGTCCCTATGATCTCTGTGCTTCTTTCTTAATATGAAATTAGAAACCTTTCATGCTAACAACTCGCCATGTAGGAACCGTCAACATTGTCATTAATGAGCGAAATGCTATAGGAGATCTCCCATTAATACGCATTAAACCAAGATCCACGGAGAGTTATATTTTCCCTTCCGATTGTTCATCTCAAACATGGGTCATTGCATTGTCCCATTCAAGAAATATCCAATTCTTAATCGCTCATTTCCATATCCACCATGTTCTCTCTTCTGTGTGTGCAATTACTAGTCTTTAATGTTAACAATGAACCATGCAACAACCGTCGAAATTCTCATTAATCAACGAAAGTATCGAGGAGATCTCCCATTCACACGCATTGGAGCAAGATTTGTGAAACGTTATATTATCCCTTCCAACTCTTCATTTCAATCATCGTCTGGAGAAAACAAAGGTTCTTATAAACTTATGGAACCAGGTTGATAACATTTTTGTGGATATACAGTGAATATCTTCGGATGTCAGAAACAAAACTTCCAGTGGTCCAGGGCATACTTTTACTATTCATCCTGTTTTGCCCAAAACGAAGTGATTTGGACCTCTGGAATCGCTTGTCCAGGCTGTGTCCCTGAGGTTTTTGATTGTAAGGAGGTGGTCTCTTGGTGTGCTAAAAAATATTTTTCAAGACAAAGAATTATTCCGCTGCACGACCATTTTTATGTTTCTTTGTTACCTCGGCTCTTCCACAAGATGTTAAAATTGTCGGAGCCAACATTGACCTTCAGAAGACAAGACTGCAAGCAACTTCTAGAAAAACATGATAACGGGTGGGAAATCTTAGCCGAGTTCCTCGAAGAGTCAACAACAGTTCCTGAAGATATCACAAATTTGCAGGTAAGTTTCTTTAGAAATCCATTCCGGGAAATTGCTTGGTTGTTTATAAGAATAACGAGGCATGCATCGACATCAAGCATTTCTCGTATAGTTATTTATATTTTGTACTTCACAGTCAAGGAACAATTCATTTTAGATTGGGGGAAGATAATTTCCATTGAAATTTGTTCCCAACTGTCATGATTCAAAGAATCGAATAAATTTTATATGCCATCCTACTTGATTTTCGCAATAGTGCATTGTTGTCCGTTTCCAAAAATGTCTCTTTCCAAGAAAATAAACAGTGGATTCGACCCAGTAACATTCTGGTACTAGGCCCTGTGAAGGAACAAGGCCTCCTATTGCTTTTATGAAGTTTTTGATGACTTTGTCTTAGTTTTCAAAGATTTATTGTTAGTGTTATAACCCGAAAATGCACCACACAGGTTTACCTGGCATCAGGCCAACTCATGCCTCTTCCTAGACAAAGCCATGTTGAACAAATCCTCAAAAAACCACTTAAATCAAGGGACCCGCGCCCTAACCTTTCACTGGGCGCGGGTGACCGCTTGCTGACCTTCTACTGCACGCGGGTATCCG
>JZKD02S2154817.1:185751-223392 GCA_000966675.3 Picea glauca
AAAAGGGGTTGAGATTTTGGGTAGAAGGTTAAAAGTTAAATCTTAAGGGTCATGATCTGCGTATAAGTTTAGAGCCCTAGATTATTAGTCCGTAGGGTAGAATACCCCACAACAGTTAGGAAACGATGCTACCTGGATGTCTGGCCAGGCAACCAAGTTTTTGAATAAGAATGGGACACTTGAAGAAAATAAAAATCACAGTGTACTAACGGTCTTTGGCTCCAAGGAAAATCCTGCTTTCGTTCCATGCCACATCATAGACAAGATGTTTGTTACAGAAATAACAAGGAAATACAACCACTGGTTGCATTTTTTTCATCATAAGAAAAAAAATAGTTTATTCATCACAAGAAAAAAATAGTTTATTCCTCTTCCCTGGAAAGTTGGGGACTTCGTGTGAAGAAACGTCAACAAGATTGACGAATTCACAGGCCATTTCAAGAACTTGAACCTAACATATGTTGAAAGGCTAAAAGGGTTCGACCCTAATGGGATTTTTCTAGAACATTTACTAGCAGTTGGATTTAGCAGCTCTTTTATCGATAACTACCTGACCGAAGACAGAGACAGTGATGAAACAATCCTTCTTTTGGTGATTGGGATGTAAAAACATTGCAAATCATGACTGAATTGTACAGACAACAGGGAAAAGTATCTGATGAGAAGAGTGTCCAGTCCCCCGCCAGCACTCCCAAGAGCGCAACATCACGAAGAATCACTTCAATGGCCCACCTAAGTAAGAAAGAAACACATAAATCTTCAAATGGAGGAGGAGATAAGAACCTTCCTCGCACAAAAATTGATAGTTCTCACAAATTTCCCCTGATAAAGAAGAGAAAAAATTTTGTAGGGAAGGCGGACAAACTCAAAATTGAAAGTGAACATATGCAACTTGAAATTGAATCTGAGCACATGCACAAAGTTGGTCCGTCCGAAATGGAAATAACTAAGACCGAGATTTTTTATGAAGATGAATCTTTCGTATTCCAGAGCATTGTTTTTGACAGCCAATCTAAAAATATGTTCATTGAAAAGAGAGATGTAACAAATAAGAAAGGCAAATCTCGTACAGAGATTAACTTTAGGAAAATGCGACCATCCCAAATCTCCCTATTTCACCGTGTAATCAGTGATGCTCTTGATGATTCCATTGGAGGAATTGAAGAAAAGAATGCCAAACTGAAAGACCGTGTCAAGGAATTTGAGGAGGCTTTCATTGATACCCCAGAGTTTGAAAGTCCTTTAGCAAAAAACGTGCCTTCTACCCCTGCAACCAAGTTAAAAGTATCCTCCAGCCTCCTCGCATCGTGTAGAGCCCTTGTAGAGAATAACATCAAGAAAAGAATGCAGCTAGTTACTAAAGCCTGGGAAACATCACAAAATACAGCTTCCTTTCGAAAGAGGGAACATGATTTGCAAGAACATTTGCAGTCGGATTTAAAAAATGATCAACGTCTCTGTGAACAGGTGTTGACCCCTTTTCCCAACCATTCCATCAACAGCTCGGATCTGAAAAGAAGACAAGATAATCTCCCCTCCCCAAAGCGGAACAAACAATTAAAAACATGCTGGCAAAAGAAAGTTAAGAACCTCAAGCTCATTGTCGAATCATGTAAACAAGCCATATCAGAAAAAGAAGAATTATTCAGAAACCTGATCCAAATGGACTTAGCCTGAAGCACCAACGAGGTTCAAGACCCAAACTTAATTCTCAAATCCTTGTCAATGACCAAAGAAGCCTTTTATGAACAACTTGATATTTTAAAGGGGCTATCTTTCGAAAAGTTTTACAACATCTCTGAATATCATGTAGATGAGCTCGAGAGCTGGCTACTGGACAATTCGACACACAATGAAGAAATTGAACAGAGTCTGCATAGTATTTCTATGGATCTAAGGAAATTAGAAAATGATCTTTTTGACATAGAAATCTAGGATGAAATCAACGTGGCCCCCAAGAGAAGCTACATTGAATAAAAGTTCCAACGAAGAATCAACAACCTCATCGAGGTAGGGCAACAATCGGTTGGCACGATTCCATCGACCGTCGACGACAGCAACAAAAACGCATCGGCTTCATAGTAAGTCTATACTGATGTCATATTTTTTTCTTTATCAATCTAGTTACTCTACCTTTTTAAATAGAAATCTCTAACCAAACACTCATAACTTCCAATTTATTCTTTTTAGGTCTTCCTCTCTACCATCACGCACTTCTTCTTTCCACGATCCTAATTCTTGTACTTATTTATTTTTTATGGTCCGCGGGAGCCCCAATCCCAGTCTATATGACAAACACATTTAAATTTCCAGAAATATGGAACAAATTCCATAAATATCTAGTTTTGATAAATTTCAAAGAAAACTAATTCGAGAATGCTATATTTTTTTTTCCAGGAACCTTTGTTGCAAGGCATTATTAGTATTCTATTGTATTTGAATGTTTAATGTATATGCTTCATAAATATGGAACAAATTCCAGAAATATGTAACATCTACTTTCTTTTTATGGTCTGTAGGAGACCCAATCCCAGTCTATATGACAAACACATTTAAATATCTAGAAATATGGAACAGATTCCATAAATATGTAGTTTTGATAAATTTCAAAGAAAACTAATTCGGGAATGCTAAATTTTTTTTTTCCAGGAACCTTTGTTGCAAAACATTATTAATATTTTATTTTATTTGAATAAAAAATATGGAACAAATTCTAGAAATATGTAACAGACGAACCTTTGTTGCAAGACATTATTAATATTCTATTGTATTTGAATGTTTAGTGTGTATTTAATTCAAGAATGCTAAAAAAAAATAGTACGGGAACCTTTAGTGTTCTATTGTATTTGAATCAGAAATATGGAACAAATTCATAAATATGTAACAGACGAACTTTTGTTTCAAGACATTATTAATATTCTATTGCAATTTAAATTTCCAGAGTTTTGATAAATTTCAAAGAAAACTAATTTGGGAATGCTAAAAAAAATTTGTCCAAGAACCTTTGTTACAAGACATTATTAGTATTCTATTGTATTTGAATCAGAAATATGGAACAGATTCCAGAAATATGTAATAGACAAACCTTTGTTGCAAGACATTATTAATATTCTATTGCATTTGAATGTTTAATGTGCATTTAAATAGGGAATGCTAAATTTTTTTGTCCAGGAACCTTCGTTGCAAGACATATGGAACAGATTCCATAAATATGTAATAAACAAATCTTTGTTGCAAGACATTATTAATATTCTATTGCATTCAATGTTTAATGTGTATGCTTAATGCTAAATTTTTTGTGTCTACGGAACTTTGTTTAATATTCTATTGTAATATCAATGCTTCCTGATGCTTTTTCCCATTAACCTTTATTGCAAATCATTTAGACACAAGTTTTCTAAGTACCATGTTTGAACTATACACATTAGAGGAAACACCCTAGGAAAAAGCTGCCTCATTCACATATTAACCTTGGGGGGTCATCTACAAGCCAAATGTCTTGTGGCTAGCTAATGGCACACTGCAACAAAGTTATCTTGTGCATGGATACCACATGTACTTCAACATGCTTCCCAAGTGTCTGTACTCGATGCCACCATGGCAGTGCATTTATTCTCATTCCAACCTGACAGACTAGTTTGCAAAAACTGTGAGTCATCTTGCAGTCTTGCTGCGCTAGTCTTTTTAACCAGCTCTTTAGTAAGCATATCTAAATATTAAAACAAATAAGTGATTAACAATTTTTACTTAAAAATAAGTTGGATGTTTGTGTACTCCAACAGGTGAAAACCTCTGGTTTGGGTTGATATAATGTGGAATATGAAAACCATGTCTTATCAGTCTCGCTGGTCATTTTGAAAGCTCTTCTAGAAAGTAAATTAAAAAATATTTACTTGGAGTATTGATTATGTCTTGACTTTTGGGTTCTGGTTTTGTTGATGTACCCACAGATTATAGCGACGCGTTAACTTTAGTTTTCTTAAAAAATGATTGATTAAGGCTACAGGACGAGAACTGCTTTAATATTTGTCTGCATATTTCCGGTCAATGCGAGAATCCTGAGTATGTCGGAGACTTATCCTACTTCCGTTTTCATGGCGTTTTCACTATAGATTTCTGAGAATTTGCACTCTTAACGTTGCTATCCTGAAATGAAATATGCACGGCAGTGTGCGATCCAGTCCATTTAATCATTGAATAACTGAGACTTGAATTTGGCAGCTTACGCAGCGTCAACCGGAAAGTCTGCGATCCGGTGGAAATATATATTTCCGCGAAAGGCGTTAAATAGAAATATGGTGTCCCTTAAAATTGTCAACCACGTGAAATTTGCCGTCCAAAACCAGGGAAATTTTCTTTTGTCATTGTGGAATTCCAGCAATGGTATCCTATGCTTCGTGGGTTACCGGGAACCTAATTTCCCTTCGATATTCGCAATCCCATTTCCATGGAGAGGGACAGTGGGACAATGTTTTTATCATGATTTGCATTATGTTTTAGTATGTATATGTAGTTATTTAATTCATTGTTCACAATATTTAAAGTAATTTTGGTATTTATATTCTAGTGGATACAAAAACAACTATATTGATTAATGGATTAATACTTGTTTGTTTTTCTTTTAGGTATTAGAGTAAGACTTGAAACTATTTATAACTAACACAGCCACTCAAAATCGGCTGATTAACGCCGAAAAAAACGAAAAAAAATGAAACGCGTGTGCATATTGTTTCCTGTATATTATAATCTAATGGCTAACTATTGTTTAATGCATTTTTTTTTTTTAATGTGGCTGACATATTGTGACTGCGTGCGTGACCAAAAAAAATTGAAACGCGCGTGCAAAGTGTTTCCTGTTTATTATAGGATTGTCGCGAATCCAAGTAGTAATGAAAAACAATCTTATATATCAATCTCAGGGATTTGCATTGTATTCGTAAACAGAGGTAAAAACGTGATTGTTATCGACACCTGCCATTTTACGTGCTTTACCTTCATAAACAGAGGTAAAAACGTGATTGTTATCGACGCGTTTTACCTTCATAAAAACATGGCCACTACCTGGTACAAAAGAAGGCGGCTAGGTCACACCTGTTAATCTAGAATTGTTTTAAGTATAATTAAATTTTAATCATTGAACGTGGTAATCTGGTGGTGAGTAAGTAATTTTTTAATCTTATTTAGTAAATGTGAAAAAG
Organism: Picea glauca; assembly: GCA_000966675.3. Lineage (NCBI taxonomy): Eukaryota > Viridiplantae > Streptophyta > Pinopsida > Pinales > Pinaceae > Picea > Picea glauca. The sequence goes on from JZKD02S2154817.1 coordinate 190,950, forward strand.
TAATCACATAAACGTATGTCTTTATAAATCAAAATCTCATCCATTGATTTGAGAGGACGACTAAGAATATGCCAGCATCTTCAATTTTTAGCCATTAGATTATAATTTTAGATTAAAAGGTAATTAATTGTGCCCATTGTCAATAGGTATATGCCTTTCGGCGTAATTAGTAAGAGATTATCTTCCTCAAACATTAGGAAATAGGTTAATGATCCAAGATTAAGAGTCATCTACCAGAGCAAAAGACTACCTTCTTATGGACCATTAGTGGGTCATTTTAAGGGGGTATAGTTTTCTAATAATAATGATGAGTAACTTCACATTGAGAGATAGTAGTCATTGATGGCTATCCTCACTAATAATTGACAAATAAGTTATAATAGGTTTTTCCACCTTAAAAACAAAAAAAGTTGTTAACATGTTTTTTAAAACTTAAGTTAAGTAATAACCCTTATTTAATTAAAATTTGATTAATTAAAAATATAGACTAAAAATCCAAAAACATTTTCTTTTATGATATTTCACTATGCACTTTAACCTCGATTCTAGTATTTCTGGATGTGTTTTCCAAGATTTCCTAACGTTTTATTTGGCATTTTCTATGGTGACATCCACTAAATCATGAGGTACATGTTATAACTGGCATATAGTGATAGGTTTTTCTGTGCATCTCATTGTTGCAATATTAACCATCACTTTTTCCATCACAATTCCTTAGATTTGATCCCACCAGGTTGTAACCTTAGCCTTTTTTGTTTACACATCGTAACATCCTTCATGGGTGTCCTAGTTATCATTGTGTTTTCCATCTAGTGTCCATGTTGTAGTTTTTTTTAGGACTCAGAACCTCTTATTTAGATCAGATCAAGTAATTCTTTACCTTTCTTAAAGTTTGGTAAGCCAAATTTAGTTTACATGAATATTAACCACCACCACCATCATGTTATGCATTTTTTATAATAATAATAATAATTTATTTAAAAAAACAATCATAAAAATACAATCCATTCATATGTAAAAATATATTAAATGAAACAATGATATAAAATAAGAATTTAATTTAAAAGTTAAAACCTGTACAAGTGAGATAGTTGCATAGAAGCTAGTCCCTTCCATGTTGAATAAATGTAATCTTTGCGGGATCATATTAAAATCAAATGAAGTCCATTATTTGAAGTTTGAACTCAGGGTAACATGTCATATATATTATTCATATTTCGGATTGGAAGAAACAACAATCGAGAGTTAGTGATATTTTCATTTTAAAGCTTTTTTCTATGTTTTCCTTGTGTCCAATTGGGATAGAGTATAATTTTTCATATGTTGAAATTCTCAGTTTCTTGTGTGGATGTACATTCCATAATACATAATGAATTCACACATATCATGTTCATTTTAAGTTTGCAATCTGTCATTGGCTCCTTGTAGAACTTATATTCATTATTTTTCGAAATGGGTATAAGTTTTATTTTGAAGCATGCTAAAGTTTCCACATATAAAAGTAGTTGGAATGAGTCAATGTTGTCTTTATTCTTTGGCTATTTTGAATCACTTTCCTTGGTGCTAAACTTTGTTAATTTAGATCATACCAACGTGCATTATTGTGACATTCAAATGGGAAGTATTTCAAACATTCTAGTTTTTCAAAGGGTTGAAAAATAGTTAATCTTTGTATTGCAGGGACAATGTCTTTTGGCCATGAGATGATCCAACTCAATCCATGTTTATTGTTTCATGTTATGAATTTCACATTGTGTGATTGAATTAAGGTGGATCACTGCAAACAATCTAGATGGAGAAATTCACTAGAAGAAAATCACTAGAGACATAGTGCTCATAGACATGGCTAGTCGTCTTACAATGCGATAATATGAAAAACATGAAGCATGAAGCAATCTGATATTTGTTGGCTAAGGATGGAAGGTAATATTACTCATTGACATTAACACAATACATTCCCTAACACGTCGTATTAAATATGCTTAGTTGGTCATAATGGTGAAGTCTTTGAAACTTAAGGGTTCAAAGTGGGGTGTGAGTGCGCTAAAAGTGACCGGATGAACTATGATTCAAAAAGATGAAGATTGATAAAGTTCCAAATGAAGTCACTAAATTGGCAACAAAGATTGTTGTTTGTTTCTTGAGACATTCCAATATGTTTTATATAATGTTTTTTCTAATAAAATATAGAATAATTAATGTAATTTCACTGAGATTTAACATATGTATAGGAACTTTAATTCATAAAGATACACCGACATCAATCATATACGTTGTGAAGAAATCAAAATCAACCAGATGAATTGTGAGGAGCTTCGATATTAAACATTGGATGTTAAAAGGATTAAATCAAATGACCTCACAATAAAAACAAATGACCTCACAGTTAAAACGAAATATTTTGAGTCAGGATAAAAACAAGTATCTGTTTAAAGTTAAAATATTATAACTTCAGAAAGTATGCGTTTGAAGTTAAAATATTATAACTTAAAAATTGAAGTATCATATGGAGTGAAACTATACATTCTTATTTATCATAGTTTTATAATAATAACATACATATTAGTGAGCATGTATCATTTTGATGGTTTGATAGGGAGAATTCAACATGTAACATTCTCCTCTTCCACATGGAGCACCCTAGGAAACAATGGATGAAACTTGGGTTACCAAGTGATGGACAGTCTCAACAAAGTAAATGCACTTGTTTCTCCTCTACAAAAATATTCTAGAAGGGATGCTTCATGGCTCACACAACCTCATTGGCCTCAAATAGGTCATCAAATTCATCTTTCACGTTCTTTGTGCCACAAATATTTTCAATAATTTGGTGGCCTTCCTGTAGTTTCCCCTGCTCCACTAGGTTGTTCCGTGTTTGCGACAGAAAATAGATGTTGATGGACAACAAAAGGGAGATAATGATGACTATGACTAAATATAAACACCAACCCCATGCATGAAGTTTGTTTGTGAAGAAATTTATAACATTTGCAATGAAAATGTCGAGACAAGTCATCTTCTGGAACAAATTTTTCATCCTGCCCTAAACCTTGGTCGGTGCCATTTCTGTGAGATGCATAGACACTGACCATAAAATGAAACAATAAATTCATTAGGGTTTCATGAAAATATACATGTAGAACACACGCCACCACAAACTGTGAATGTGAATAATAAATTTATTAGGGTTCAAAGAAAACAGAGTTGAAGAACATAAAACGACACTAATTGTACATGAAAATAATATATTTATTAGGGTTTGATGCAAATAGAAATGAAACACAATAGATAATCAGGGTTTGATTCAAGAACTATTTTCACATCACTTTTTCCATGACCAGGAGATCATATACCTAGTTGTTGAATCCAACACCGACGCTAAGAAGGATACATCTGACTATAAGCATGTCGATATTTTCAGTGGCAACATTCAATATCGCACCTAGGAGGAAGTTGAGGCCTCTGATGATGATTCTTATTGTTCATCCCTTGCTTCTAGTTACATACAAGGCCCTGATTGTGGTAACAAAGCCAAAAATATAAAGTGACGAAGTCAACAAAGTGAGAAGTTGGTTGTCATTTTTGCAGTAGTCTATATCTATGCCCAAATTGTCTCAAAAAATATATTAAGATGCAATATGTGATGGCTTATTGTATTTTGTTCCTAGAAAGTGAAATGAATGCCAAAACCTTCACAAAAATCATAAATGCAAACATTCCACAGAGCAACTCCTTAGATGTGAGTTTTAGAAAAACAGGATCATGGAGCAATAAAATAAAATAAAATCTGGAAATAAAACACAAAAGATACACAATAAAATATAGACATATATATATGTGGTTTAGCCAATGTGGGCTACGTCCACTAGAGAAATTGCCAGGTCCTTCATTTATTATTATTCAACAAATGAAGGGATACAACCTACAACACACCTGTTGTAACTTCCTCTTCTTTCTCTCACAGTCTCCACACTCAAAGTACAATATTTGCAATGATCCATAGCCACAATACATTTCCCTCATAAAAGAGGGTTTCCTTCTACGACAAAAAACTCTAACATAACTTCTACTATCATATCTGCAACCTTATAATGAACGGTCCAAATTTACTATGAAATTACAATATACATTTACAAGGCAATTTTTCCTTTGGGGACTTCGCCCCCGACCCTGCAGGGGGGGTAACCCCCCCTGCACTCCCTTGCATGGATGAGTGTACATTATTCTGGGGTGTAAATTATTCATGGGTTATAAACACAGTTGAAAACAAAGACCTATGAATCAAGAACATAATCAAAATCCACAACCAACAATCTCCCACTTGGAGACTGATCTCAATAATTTCACCACTACTATATATGCTAGACTATGATCCTTCTTGGACCTGGGAAATTTCTCATCTTCATATTCATGCTTGAAGACCAAGTGAAACTGAGTAGGAACTCAATTTCTCCTTGGTTACTCCCTTAGTTAACATGTCTATAGGATTTTAGCTAGTGTTTATCTTTTCCAACTTCAAATGTCCATCTTCCAAGAAAGATCATATGAAATGGTACCTGAGTTGTATATGATTAGTCTTTGAATGGAAAGATGAGTTCTTTTCAAGATGAATGTCACTCTCACTGTCACAATACAACATGTTATTCTCTCGCTTCTTTTCCAATTCTTCCATAAACCTTTGTAACCAAATAATCTATTTACTAGACTTTGTAGCAACAACATACTTTGTCTCTGTTGTTGAAAGTCCAACAACCTTTTGCAGGTTTGAAATCCAACTTACTATTGTTCCACCTATAGTAAAAACATACCCCGTAGTGCTCCTCCTATTATCTTTATCATCTTCCATATTTGAATCAACATATCCCTGTAGAACAATCTTTGAACCTCCAAAACATAATGCATGAATAGAAGTACCTCTCAAATACCTAAGAATCCACTTTATTGCCTCTCAATGTTCTTTACCTGGATTGTTCATATACTTGCTCACAACTCCCACTGCATGTGGAATATCCGGTCTTGTGCAAACCATCTCATATATCAAGCTACCAAATACTAATGAATAAGGGACCTTGTACATGTATTCTATCTCCTCCTATGTCTTGGGACACATTTCCTTATTTAATTTGAAATGGATGGAAAAAGGTGTGCTAACTGGTTTTTCATTTTTCATTCTAAACCTCCCAACACCTTGTCTATGTACTCTCACCTTGAGACAATGTCAATTTGTGATTTTTCCTGTCTCTTGTTATTATCATACCAAGGATTTTCTTTGCAGCACCCAAATCCTTCATTGCAAATGAATTGGCTAATTTCTTCTTTAGCATATTTATATCTTGCATATTAGACCCTGCAACAAGCATGTCATCTATATACAATAGCAAGATAAAATAGCTTCCATTTTCTATCATTTTAAAATAAACATAATGATCAGAATGACATCTACTATAACCTTGTTCTGTCATAAACCTGTCAAAATTCAAATACCACTTCCTTGGAACTTGCTTTAGTCCATACAAGCTCTTTTTCAACCTACATACCAAATTATCCTTTCCTTTGACCTCATACCCCTGTGGCTGATGCATATAAATCTCTTCCTCCAAATCCCCATGGAGAAAAGTTTTCTTACATATAACTATTCAAGATGCAAATATTCTACTACCACAAGACTTAAAATAGTCCTAATTGAGGTCATTTTAACGACAGGAAAAAATATTTCATCAAAATATATACATTTCTTTTGTTCAAACCCCTTTACAACATGTCTATCCTTGTACCACTTTTTTCCTCCATCTTCTTCCTTCAACTTGTAAACCCATTTATTCTACAATGCTCTTTTTTCTGCAGGAAATTGAACTAAGCCCCAAGTTTGCTTATCTACCAAGGAATCCATTTTCTCTTTCATGCTTTGCTCCCACTTATTTTTGGTGTCTACTTGCATTGTCTCTTCATAACATTCAGGTTCACCAGAATCAATCAACAAGAAATAATACAATGAAGGAGAGTATTGTTCAGGGGCTCTACTTAACCTGGTAGATATTCTAGCAACACTTGTAGGAGTTTGAGGTACCTGTTGCTCCTGTTGTTGTACATTTTGATTTTATGGTACCTTTGGAGTTTCTTTTTCAGTAATCTCATCAAGCACTTTGTATTTTGGTTTTTCCTTTTCTTGTATCTTTCCCTACAACTGATCTTTGTATATGACCTTCTCATTGAATATGACATCTCTACTCCTAATGATTTTTTGATTTTCATAATCCCATAAGCAATAACCAAAATTATTAACACTGTATCCAATAAAGGTACACTTCTTGGATTTTCCCTCAAGCTTTGTTCTATTTTATTTATCAATATGGACAAATGCTTCACAACCGAAAGTCTTCAGAAAAGAATAGCTTACCTTTTTACTTGTCCATACCTCATTTGGAATTCCACCATACAAAGAGCTTGAAGGTCCTATGTTTATTAAGTAAACAAAAATATCTACAACATCTGCCCAGAACTGTAAGGGAAAACCAACATGCAATCTCATACTCCTTACACGATCCATGATTGTCATGTTCATCCTTTCTGACACACCATTTTCTTGTGGTGTTCCTGGAACTGTCTTCTCTCTACGACTCCCATGGTATGAACAATAATCATCAAACTCCTTGCTTCATATTCACCTCCATTGTCTGATGTGAGACACTTCAACCTTTTTCCTGTCTCATTCTCAACCAAATCTTTCCATTTCTTAAAAGTATCGAAAACATCAGATTTTTGTCAAATGCAATAAACCCAAGTTTTTCTAGTTGCATCATCAATAAAAGTAACATAATAACTAGAGCCACCAAGAGATGATACTTGAGTTTCCCCCCATATATCTGTATGCACAAGCTCTAACCTTTCACTCTTGTTTTATTTTCCGACTCTGATAAATCTGACTCTCTTATGTTTTCCATAAACACAATGCTCACAGAAATCCAAATCAATTTGTTTAAGATCTAGCAACAAATTTCTTTTGTGAAATATTTGCATCCCCCTCTCACTCATGTGTCTAATCCTATGATGCCACAGTGTTGTATCCACTCTTGTAGAAGCTAAAGAGGTATAAGAGTCATTATTATCAGTACATAAATACAATGTACCTACCTTCTCTATTTTTTCTATCACCAATGATCCTTTGGTTACCTTCCACACCTTATCTATAAATATTGATATACAACCTTCGCTTTCCAACTGGCCTATTGAAATTAGATTTTTCCTTAGATCTGGAACATGTCTTACCTTTTTAAAAAACCATTGGTTTCCATTCCTTTGCTTTATTTTTACCTTTCTCATTCTAACAATTTTGCATGGTGCATCATCACCCATATGAACCTGTCCAAAATCACCTTGAACATAATCTAGAAAATGTTTCCTATGAGGTGTGGCATGAAATGAAGCCCTTGAATCTACTACCCAAGACTCATAAATATTATCTACAGAAAGAATCAAAGAATCTTGTAACACATCACTTGTTACATTTGCTTCCTGATTTTTCTCCTGTTGTCCATCTCTTTGTTTCTTTGGAGCTCTGCAGTCTTTCTTCAGATGTTGTTTCTTCCCACAATTCAACACTCTATCTTTCCAAGTTTGGATTTGGATCTTCCCTTCCTATAATTCCCATGGTTTCATGAGCCCTTTCCTCTATCCTTTTATCTTCCCCTGTTCTCCATGTTTAACGCATTACCTGATATCTCACCTGTGCTTTTCTGTTGCATTTCCTCGCTAAGGATAGCACCAACAACACCATCAAATTTTAATGGGTTTGAAGGTCTAGAGACAACGTTACTTATATCCATGACTAAGTCGTTCCATCTTTCTAGTAATGAACACAATATTAGAAGATCCCTGCCCTCATCATCAAAGTCCACTTTTACATTACTTAGTTGATTAGTAACCATATTAGATTCATTTAAATTATCTGAAATAGACCCAACTTCTGACATATTCATATTAAATAATCTCTTTATTAGAAATACCTTATTGGATGCTAAGGGTTTTTCATATAGTTTATCCAATGTGTCCACCATCTCCTTTGTTGTCTTTTCTTTAGAAATATTGAAAGCCACCAACGTTGTCAGAATCAACTGTATTGTTCCTAGAGCCTTTATGTCAAGAATCTCCCATTCTTTGTCCTTCATGGTTGTCAGCTTCCTTGCTATTCCACCCAATGGTAGGAATAGGTCATTTTGATATAAATAATCTTCCATCTGCATCTTCCATAACTAGTAGTTTTGGCTGTTAAATTTCTCGACCTTAAACTTTCCATATTCCGCCATTGCTCCCACTCGAACCAGGAACCCTCTTTTCCTGCGAGTTACCTTTCGCTCTGATACCAGTTGTTAAAAAAGAAGGATCACAGAGAAATAAAATAAAACAAATGTGGAAATAAAACACAAAAGATATACAATACAATAGAGACACAAATATACGTGGTTCACCCAGTGCGGGCTATGTCCACTAGAGAAATTGCCAGGTCCTTCATTTATTATTATCCATCAAATGAAGGGATACAACCTACAACACACCTGCTGTAACTTTCTCTTCTTTCTCTCACAATATCCTCACTCAGAATACAATATTTGCAATGATCCATAGCCACAATACTTTTCCCTCATAAAAGAGGGTTGCCTTCTAGGGAAAAAAACCCTAACATAACTTCTACCGTCAGATCTTCGACCTTATAATGAACGATACTGATTTACTATGAAATTACAATATACATTTACAAGGAAAATTTTCATTCGAGAACTTCTCCCTCGAACCTTAGTCGAGGGCCCGCTTTCCCCTGGACCCCGCAGGGGGGATAACCCCCCTTGCAGTCCCCCGCGTGGATGAGTGTACATTCTTCTGGGGTGTATAGTCTTCATGGGGTATAAACACGACTGAAAACAAATACATCTGAATCAAAAAGATAATCATGCTCCACAACCAACAGTGAGGATCCCATTGAACATCGTAAGCCCTCAATTTGATTAGGTTCGATTTTATCTTGGTAAATATAGTAACAAATTACAGATGATTAGGCTGCCAGATCATTTCATTTTCACTTCAGGATTTTCCAACAGCTTAAGGATAGGTAAGTCACGAACTTCATATGGAGGTTAAACCAATATGAACTATAGTTAGATAATTTGGCGATTCTAGTAAAATGAATTCAATTGTGTTGTGTATTCAACTGTTTCATCAATGAAAAAAAAAATCACTTTATTACCAAATGACTTAAATGGTGTTTCAAGGCCTTGTCCATAAGCCCTATATTGCATAGCCCTCCTATCAATGAAGTATACATAATCTCATTTGGTTCATGTGTTTCGTTAGCCTAAAATCCTACTTGATATTCATATTTGGACATAAAGATGATACGAGAGTGTCATAGGTAATAGCAGTGGGGTTTTTCATTCTATCAAACAAATCCCATGCATCCTCTAAATGATTATCAATGAAGGTCGCGTTCATGAGGGTGTTATAAGTGTAGGAGTATGGGGAAATTGGCATGGCCTTGAATACAAATGTTGGAGGATATCAAAATGTTTATCACTGAGTAATGCATTGAGAAGAGTGTTGAAAGACCTAATGGTGGGTTTCTCATACCCAAATAGTGGGTTATTTTTTTTATTTGGTTGAAGAATCGGCTTGTGTGTTTAGCAGAAAACATGTCCTAAGTAAAGTGAGAAGGCATACATGGCAACATGATCCAAGTTTCCAAGGAATCCATTCTTACATCTCAAACAATGCAACAACAAAGGTCATGCCTACATCTGAAAGAATGAAAGAAACACAGTAAAGAAATGAGAGTTCATTTCCAGGCAAAGAAATTATATAAATAATAAATTTTATAAATGCATATTTACTTCGAATTGAGATGACTTAGGAAATGCAGTGATCCTAAATTGTGTTATCATTTTTTTTGTAATTGTATTAAATAAAATATTAAACTATCATAAAATCTACATAGTGTTGAAAACTCTCTAATGTCAGTTTGTTATCTTACCCTAATGGTCATATTGTTAGAGGAAAGTTGTGCAATATGTACTATATATATATTATTGATGTACACATTAATTGAATTGGCAACATTCTTTTTTCGCCATCTTCTTTGCCTTCTTGATCTTGTTGTTAGTTATTTACTTTCTTGGATATATCCGCACTATAGTTCTTAGTGCTTGGTAGCACCATGGTAATTTTCCATGGTAGATGGAATCTGAGCTGATGAACGCTTGAAACTAATCCTTTAGCCGCAGAAGAATTTGAGTCCCAATCTACAAGAAATCAGAGGTATATTGGGTTAATTATATTTTTAAAAGTCAAAGTTTGATTTTTTTTTGGGGGAAATCTGCTTGGATATATATATGTTTTAAAGATTAAGAGGCTGGTGTGAAAGTTTTATTGGAGTGATATATATATATATATATATATATATATATATATATATTTTGTTTGAAATAGACATATATTTTGAAAAGAAAAAGTATTTGATAGAATTAAAGGAAGAAAAGTAAATAAATGAGTAAGCAGCTACTACTGGAGGTTTTTTTTTAAGAAGCCACGAACCTTAGAGGTGCTGGAGATTATTTTATTTTTAAATGTGGGTGGAGTTTTTTAAAACTCTTTATGCAAATTTGAATATATATTTTGGATGAAGCAAAAATATATGTATTAATCCATTTAAATAAAAAATCAAATTGATTTCAATAATGGGAGGCATTATGAGTAAAATAGACTGGTGGTATTTTTAATTTGAAAAAAAAGTAGGCATGATGGTGAAGATGCCCCTTGGATATTTTAAGAAAATTTTAAGGGAAGAACCTCTCAATAAAGTTATTGAGAAGAAGCAAGAAAACTGAAAGCTTCCACGTAATTTTTTTTTTTTAAGATGAAGTAAAATTTATTTGGGGGTTCATTAAAAACTAGAAGCTATAAAAAGAAAGTAAGATTTTAATTTTGAAAAGAATTATTTCTTAACCAGGTCGCCCCATTTATTTTGTCACATAAGGGAAGTGTTTTATTATATTTTAGAAAAGGTTCTTTGTAAAGCCAAGTGAAATGCCAAATCTTGTGTGAGATCCTGACAAGATCTTAGAAATGAAATGGATTTATTAATTTGGGTGATGAATTATGGCAAGAGGAAGAATTTGACTTCGATAAGTTGTTTTTCAAAGGGAAAATAACATCATCAACGATTGACAATCAAGCTTCCAGTTTTAAAGCCCTATAATTTCAACAATAACATGTGATTTCATTTAAGATAATTTTAAAGAATAATTTCACTCTTTCATTATGGTCTTGTGTCTGTTCAGAATTTTATGACAACTTCTGCATTCTAGACTTGTGTTTGTTCATAATTTTATGACAACTCTTACATTCTGGACCTCTCTGTTTACAATTTTATGAGTTGCAATTTGAGATACTTATTGTTGTTCCTTTTGTAAGTATCAAATACTATTGAATTGAATTATGATTGTAAGTGGATGCATTTTTTTGTTGAAGCCAACACCCTTCTGTTGAGATAAAAAATTTCTATTGTCGAGTTGGATTATTATAAAAGGGTGGAATTGCAAGAAAACCTTACTCCAACAAAAAAGAAAAGAAGAACCATTCTAAACCTGTTTCTGTTCATAAATTTCCATATTCTGGTCACAACAAAATCAATGAAGCCAACCATTTTGAACCTATTTCTGTTCAGAAATTTCCGTAGTCTTCTAAAAAAAAATAAGTGAAGTCAATGAAGTTGATAACGATCAGAAGATAGATCAGTGTTTTAATCTTCATATGTGTATGCATTGTGAATACATACACATTGTTCCAGTAGCTTATACAAGTGGTTGGATCTCTTCTTGGCCATACTTGTGAATGATGGTTAAGAGAATTTGAACCACTTGTCCCTGACAGGGGGGAATAACATCTAATGTGTTTAGTCAGGTTCCATGTTTGTTTTAGAGCCTATGAACAAATGATAAAGTATGCATCCTAGTTTCTGGTATGCAGCCTTGTTCCAAAATATATTGTTGTTGATATGGTTTTTGGTAATCCTAAAACCATTCATAGTTTTTCGAACCTTGAGCTCTTGATAGTTTTTGGTCAGCTTAAAACCACCAATTAAGTAGAAGACATGAAGTTTTTCTTTCATATTTTTGAGCCTTGAGCTCTTGTTAGTTTATGATCAACTTAAAACCATGCCATTTAGTAGAAAACATCAACATATTCTAGACATCCGGTTTGTGGTCTTGTGGTCATCCCGAAACCACCATATGAGTTTGTGGTCATCCTTAAGCCACCCATTTAATAGAATTTTCCATCTTCTGCTATTTTTAGAGTTTAGAAAGGATCTTAAGCTCTCTGAAGATTCGCTTGACACATTACTAGTTGTCAAGAAGTGGCGGTTTTTCAGGCAAGAACGAACTTATGATTAAGGGGGATGTTGAAAACTCTCTAATTTTAGTTCGTTATCTTACCCTAATGGTCATATCGTCTGAGGAAAATTGTGCAATATGTACTATATATACATTATTGATGTACACATTAATTGAATTGGCTTAGTGCCTTTTCCACCTGTCTTCTTTGCCTTCTTGATCTTGTTGTAAGTTATTTTCTTTCTTGGCTATATTCTTAACAACATCCCGAAACCACCAGATTGGTTTCTGGTCATCCGAAAACCGCCCGATGAGTTTGTGGTCATCCTTAAACCACCAATTTAGTAAAAACTTTCATCTTTTGCTATTTTTTTAAAGTTTAGACAGGATCTTAAGCCCTATACCATTAGAGGACAGTTGTGCAATATGTATTATATATATATATATATAATTGATGTACACATTAATTGAATTGATTTACTTTCTTCGCTATATTCATATTCTTAACACATAGTGGATGAAAATTTTACTAACAAAAAATATCTCTAAAAAAAACATTGCAGTGAAACATTCCTAGACATACAAACAACACAACAAGGAAAAGATGAAAAGATAGGAGACGTAAAGCCGTGTGAATAATGAAGACCGTTTGAATGAAGAACTTAGAGCCAGGTACAGTGGCATATGTCACAGTAATGCTCCAAACAGAAAACAACCAAAGCCTACTTGAAGTGAAGCTTTCTGAGGTTTTAATGTCCATCGCCAGTTCCTTCAACAAGGTAATGCCACAATAGCATGCGGTGAGGCGATGGCCTAGCAATTAAGATCGAGAGTTTGCACAAACCTCGACTGCACCAATGTTATGCCAAAACCTCCACTGCACCATTGTTCACAACAGCGTGAGCGTCAATGTGTGCATTGTCAAAGTGTGCAAAAACGACCACTCAAAAATTTGTTCTTTTTAATTCTAACAATTAGCAAAAAGAAATTGCCCATAGCAGGGAGATAAAGTCACATTAGATGACCGCAAACAAATAAGAAAATTTAATTTATAAAATTTAACAAATAGAAAAATAATTTTGTTTTAAAAATAAATAGTCTTAGTATAATTTTTTCCCACATTAGGATATCTTCTGTCATAGGGATCCAAAACGCACCAACTAATCTGCAATAATCGGTGGGTACAGTTGACCGTGAGGCTAAAAGCTAGAGTCCCTAGGCAGTAAACGGTACGAGGCCAAAGCTAGAGTCCCTGGTTTGGCTGTTGGGAGGGACTAATAAGCGATTAACAATTTGGATGTTTATGTACTCCACAGGTTAACCTCTGGTTTGGGTTGATATAATGTGGAATTTGAAAACCATGTCTTATGAGTCTACATGGTTATTTTGAAAGCTCTTCTAGAAAGCAAATTAAAAGTATTTAAGACATCATCGCGGAGTATTGATTCCGTCTTGACTCTTGAGTTATGGCTTTGTTGATTGACTCGGAGTATTGATTCCGTCTTGACTTTTGGGTTCTGGTTTTCTTGATGTACTGAGTGCCCACCTGTAGGCAACGGTATCCTATGCTTCGTGGGTTACCGGGAACCTAATTTCCCTTCGATATTCGCAATCCCATTTCCATGGAGAGGGACAGTGGGACAGTGTTTTTATCATGATTTGCATTGCGTCGAGATAATTTTTTAACAATTTATTTTCAAAGTCTTGATGTTACGGAAAAGAATATTGCCCCCACGCTGACTCATGCCATATACACCGACGCTAACACAAGGCTGAGTGGATTAGGTGAAATTCGCAAAAGTTACAAATAAAGTCTTGTTTGGCTTTCCCGGTTGCAAAAGGGGCGATGGACACAACGTTGCTTACGTGGTAAAAGAAAGATCTAAAACTACATTCATGAAAATACAGTCTTTTCATGTGCAAAAATACAAAACCATATTTAAATATTAAAACAAATAAGTGGGATGTTTGTGTACTCCACAGGTGAAAACCTCTAGTGTGGGTTGTATCTCATGTGGAATATGAAAACCATGTCTTCTAAGTGATTTGGAAAGCTCTTCTAGATAGCAAATAAAAAATATTTAAGACATCATCTCGGAGTACTGATTAAGTCGTGACTTTTGGGTTATGGTTTTGTCAATGTACGAACTTTCCTTGTCTACATGTTTTCAGTCAATGCGAGAGTCCCCACTATGTCGGCGACTTATCCTACTTACATTCTTTTCATGGTGCGAGAGTCCCCAATATAATTAATAGACATCGATGCCTATAAATCCTTTTAAAACATCTATTTCTATATTATGGCATACACCATTTTATGATTTCATAAGAATTGCATCAATATGTATATATTTTTTAATGAATTGTTTTTTAAAATTTTCAATTAATAATCTTAAAATTAAATAGTTTTTTATAATAATATTTTTTTTATATAATTTTGTTATTGTATATTGATATAATGATTGCATTTATGTGTAATTAATTATACATATGTTATTTGCAACAATGTAAATCATCCACATATTAATTAATGAACAATGCAACATTTTACAACATTTAACAATGCAATAAAATAATAAACACATGTTATTATATAAGAATAAGAGATCTGTAGTCATACAAAATGGAACAATCTAAAGGTCCACAATAATCAAAATGGAACCAATATGTAATTGTTACAATTATTGGTAACATGTTGTCATGCAATTGGGACATTATGTCCACTACATTAAGCAAAATCCTTGATTTTTACTGACAGATATCCTAAAGCATACAACTTCCAGCAACATTCAATTATATTGATTGTCATTCATCACTTGAACTATTGTCATCGCTTGAACTACATGCATCCCTTGTTTATTGATCAGTTGTAGGCGATATTGTACTTTGGTTATTTAAACATATGTTTTCTTTCTCAACTTGTTTTTGACGTTCCATCTATTCATGTTCCATCTAGAAACATAGAAATAAAGTGTAATAAGTAAATCCACATTTATATAGTAGAATATACATGATTGAGTAAATAAAAAAATCTATCATAACAAATAGTTATTTATAAACAATACACATTCTTTTGAAGCTATCCCTCATGTCATGTGTTAAAATGTTTTTTGTTGGCTCCTCTCCATACTTTGTTTCCTACATGTTTAATATGTCATGACAAAGCATAGTCGATATAATTAATATGAATGTTTCTTATTGTTTCATTAATCATAAAACAATGGAAGTTAAGTAACAAAACTACTTACAAATTGTTCAATTTAACCTTGATACTTCAACATATACTCGCAACCCTCACTTAACTTAATGTTGATCAATTGTTCAGTTGGCACTTCTTTGTATGTTATCACCTATTAGAAGGCATACATGGACGAGTGTAAATTAATTGTTTAAATATAAGGATCACAACAAATATGAAAACTTAAGTACTTACAAACTTTGTGATGCAGAAGCATTCTTTCACATCAGAAGATGCGCCAACAAGCCAACACAAAGGCATGCATTGGAGAAAGGGAGAGGCATCGACCCTCCTATTTTTAAATTTGAAATATGATCCTATACGGATTTGTGTTGTAAGGATGAGTAAAGCCAAGCCATACCTTTGTATAGGTAGTGGATAGGATCGCCTTAATGGTTGTCTGTAAGAAGTTCTAGATCTTAGTCAGGTCTAGATCTTCATTCATTGTAAGAAGTTGTAGGGATAAGGTGTCTTAATTGAGGCAGTGATGGCACTAAGGCGGTAGAGAGGATAAGCTCGAGGAGCTCTCTTGGAAGAACATAGATTATGAGAGACGAGAGTTAGGAGGAGGATTCTGAGAGAAGAGTTTAAGAAACTCAGGAGCTCATAAATAGGATTAGATAGTTCTTTGAGAGAGTTGAGACTCTATTGTAGTCCATCATGCACATATTGTAATAATGTTTTCATATTAATGAAAAAGAGAACATTTTTTCCTGCACATGGTTGTTTATGTATTTGTGTGTTTATGTATGCTGTAGATGTATGTGATAGGTTGCATCTGCTGTAGGAAGATAGATTCCTCTATCTTTTTTTGATTTCGAAATATTGTTCTGAATTCTTTAGGCTGTGCAAGGAGTGCACAACAAAACATTGAAGATTTTATAGCCAGTGCAAGCAGTGCACATATGAACTCTAAGGAGTCAGAAAAGAAGTGCCAGGAGAGCGCACCAAAGTGATAAAAACTCGAGAGGAACCTCTGGGTTACTGAATACCTTAGAGGGGAAACTGTGCAGAGAAATAACAAAGAGACAGAGTCACTGAGAACTCTGTGGAACTCTGCCAAGTGGGCATCGAGCAGGTGCAAGTGTGCATAAGGAGAACTCTCTGTCGAGTTCAAATAGAGGAATATAAGAGGACGATACTCACAGAGTTACTAAACACTTTGTAGAAAATGCTCAGCAAGGTGTACTTTGAGTGAGAGGTTGTCAAGAGGGCACACAAACCCTTTGAAGGGAGCATAAGGGCCGAGATCCTTAGGATACTAAGTAAACCAAAAATTTTAGAAGAGATAAAGAAAAGAGAGAAAAAACAGACTCATTCCAAGTCCCAAAGCTCAGGAGGGATAACGTTCCAAGAAGAGAAGATGAGACCCAAGATAGCCAGGTTCGTAGGAGAAAGTTCAAGGGCTGAAGCCTTTGGACACTTACAAACTATTCGAAGTCGGAAGAAATCCAAAGCTCAGGAGGACGAGCGAAAACAACCGTTAGATCATCCATGGGAAGGAATATGGACCATTGAATCCACGTCCAGAAAACCAAGGGAGCACGTAGAGGAGAGGAAACAGATCCCAACCATTGGATTTGAGCGCAGAGGATCAACAATCGTCTGATCAAGGTAAAGTGCACGGGCCTTAAACCTTTTTGTACATAGATCTCGAAGTGAGTAGGGGTCGTTCATCGTCAAGAGAGACAGGTGGCACAGGATCCACAACTCCAGAGCAAGAGACCTTCGGAATTTTGTGGTCAAGGAGAGATTGGAATCACCGAAGAGACGAAGCGGATAAAGACCGTCATATCAAGGGGGAGACACGCATCAAGAGATCATGTGTTTTGGATGAAAGAACTCTGGGAGGGACGAGTGTGTAGGAGTGTGAAACTCTCGAAGCCCTAAGAGTCGAAGTAAATCTAGATCGTTAGATTGAGAAGGACATGTGTCAATGGATCGTGAGCTCCAGGAGGAAGAGAAGGTGGAGTGTTGAAACTATCGAAGTCCGAATAACCGAAGTAGCTGGGAGCCGTCGATCTATGGGAGGACACCTGTCGTTAGATCATGGACTCTGGGTAAAACACTATGGGAGAAACAAAGCATGGAGAAGTTGAGACTTTTGAAGGCCAAAGTCCCGAAGTAGAATCTTGATCGTTGATCAAGAAGGGGACCGATAGTCATTGATTTGGTCTTGGTTGGAAGTGTCGAAGTCCCAAAGCGGGCTAGACTCGTCGATTTGAGGAGGACACGTGGCAGAAGATTTGTCATTTCATAGAATGTCACTTCGGAAGAAAGGGATGTGTTGAAAAAGAACTCCCGAAGGCTGGAGAACTGGAGTTCATCTAAACCATTCATTTGATAAGGACATGTGTCAAAAAATCTTCCACTTCAGAAGATAGTCACTTCAAAGGAAGTAAGGTTTGAGAGTTGAAAACTCTGAAACCCGAATTGTGAAGAAAATCACGACTGTTGATTTGAAAGGAACACACGTCGATAGATCGTAAGGATCTAAGAACTTGTGATCCAGAGAGAAGGAAGGAAAGAAGAGACATATTGTAGATGTTGATCAAGAGACATCACCCGAGATCAAAAGATCAATGATCAATTTCAATTGCGGGGACAGAAAGTACTCGAACATTAAATATCTAAGAGAAAAATGCAATTGAAAACCATGGTATTGGAAAAGGGGTACGTGGCGACTAGAGGTGAATTGTGGGGAGAAAAGCGGTGTGGTATCAAACCACTTTTGACCACCCTGCAATCACGTGTTTACATGAGGGCATAGCCCGAGGTCACATACGAGAAAGGGGCCTAACATAATGATCTAGCACCCACAAATTGAAGAGTGCTAAGAGCGTTAGAGAAAGGGCCCACGGGTTCCACTGTACCCGCGCCTCAGGAGAAAAGGGGGCCTGCACAAGTTGATTTCGGTTCAAGTAGGAGATAGAAGAGTCGATCCGACTCAACAGATTGAAAGATCCTAGACCAGGAGGTCATAGAACCCCCAGGAGGGGAGGGGGGCTGCATCACTTTGTGACCAACCATTTTCTTCCTTGTCGTAAATTCTTGTGTTCTAATTGGGTCCCGAACCTCACTTCCTCTGATTTCTTCTCCATCTTAGTTAATGGGTCTCCTTTAGCTACCTTCTCCCCAATTAGAGGCATTCGCCAAGGACACCCAATCTCTCCCTTCCTTTTTATTCTTATTTATGAAGGCCTTGGCAGGATGCTTAAGCACGAGCTGGCAACAGGTAATCTATGAGGTCTTTCCTTACATGTAAATCCTCCCCTCACCTCCCAATAGTTTGTTCATGGTAATCTCCTTTTTGGCCATTCCTCTATTCAAGAGTCATGCTCCTTCAAGAGGGTCTTACACTCTTTCTTAGAAGCTTCAGGCACCTCCATCATTCTGGAAAAATCTCAAATTTTCTTTTTTAACAATGATTTACTTACTCAGCGCAATATAGCCTGCATTCTTGGATTTTTTCTGTCCACCCTTCCCTCTAAATATCTCTTCCCCCCCTGATCCAGGGTCTTTTCATCGTGACTTATAAATAATTTTATTAAATGAGAATAAATTAATGTGCACCATTAAAGAAGGGAAAACTTATAAATGAAGAGACATAAGAATCATATCTAAACACAAAACTTGATAACAGAGTTCGTCCCCGGTGGACTACGTCTTCGGGTCCTCCTCTCAAATGGGTAGGCTCTTTTATTAACTCAACGAAAGAATTTGGAAAATACATGAATATACCTCATTCTGAAATAAAGCTATAGAAATAATGCTCAGATAAAAAAAAAACATCACCATTGGATTCATGGCGTTGAATTACCCAAAAATGAATGTCTCCATGCTCTAATCCAACTTTGGCACTCCCAGGCCCAAGAGAAATCCTGTCTTGATTTCCCTAACCACTGCAGCCTGCAATAATGACATAACTTGTCTCGAAATCCATGCCAGATTGTATAGTACGATCGCGTGCCATTCCCCATAGATTTGGCCCAAAATTCATTCTTAAATATTAAACCAGATGGATATACCAAGGCACAACCCTTGGTGTGTTGGTTAGAGTAGAGTTTTAAGGGATTTGTTCTCGGCGGAGGTTCCAGGGTCGAACCCCCTGAACTCCATTTTTGGTAGTGGTTACATATATGTTTATCCATAGTTAAAACTGTCACTATGTTTGTTGGTTCACTAGTAACTCCGCTAATGATTGTTGTAGATTTTACGTGGTCCGCCAGATTCGACGGACCCACCAATTCTTTTTTTAAAACAAAATTGATTCACGAGATAACATTGGGAATTCTCGGGATGCCACGTGTTGCCCCATGATTGGGCCCATGGTGCCTAATAATTCACCTACTCACATGCTAATGTGGCTCTCCCTGTCAGTTTCGTACAGACATGTGGTGCTCTCTGGGTTGTGCCACGTGGCATCTCCTGGGGGTGCCATGCAACACTTTCCTATTGGTCCATATGGACCCTTGAAAAGTCCATTGGTGGGTGACACGTGGTAGCCTATGGTGCTTCCATGTGGCATGCTGACATCATCATCTATACGATGACATCACCCTGCAATGTCAACTATTGATGTCATGCTGACGTCAACCATACGAACGATGATGTGTCCCCTGCTCACTGGTCCTAGTTGATCGCATCTTTGACCCCAAATATATTTCAACCCGTAACTTTGTTTGACGACTCATTTGCGTCATTAGAAATATTGCGATGCCCTCTTCACGATCATGCCATTTTCACTGAGTTTTTGGAACTTTGAATTTTTTCCTTTTCTCTGTTTGATGAAGCCATTCTGAGCATCTTGAGCTACCTATGTGAGTTCTGAGTTATTCTTATCCTTCTTTGGATCCTTTTTGGATCATGTCTTCCCACTGAGAGATTTTTGGACCACCAAAAGATTTCATCAATCAACTGGTAAGTGAGGGAAGAGTTCCCTCACTTTTTCCTTCTCGATCCACTTTGCTTTGCTTGGATGGGTGCCCTTTAAGTCTACTCGAAGATAATCAACATCACCCCTGCGTGAAGTCCTCATCCTCATGTCCAGGATTATATCTTCCTATAACTCATCTAATTACTGAGGTGTAAATTCATCAACTAACGTAATTGAAACTTCCTCATCTTGATCCATGATCATGGGAGGCTAAAAAAATTTCAATTTCTCAACATTCACAACTGAGTAAATATACATGTAAGGTGGAAGATCCAGACGAAAATCATTGGTACCACTTTTCTCTAAGATAGTGAAGGGTCCATAATTAATGGTCTTGAGTTTCTTGCCTTCACCCTTCAACCTCTCCTTTCTGATGTGAATCCATACCTGGTCTCCAACCTGGAACTGATGATCAACCTTGTTCTTGTCGTGCCGAGCTTTATATTATGCTTGAATCTTCTCCAATTGTTCCCTGACTGCTTGGTGTATCTATTGTATCCTCTGGATTAACTTGTGGGATTTATCCTTTGTTCGATCTTCATTTACATCGGTATCTCTCTCGTATATCAAGTCCAAAGAAACCTTTGGTAGGTACCCAAAACATGTCTCGAAAGGTGAACTCTGTGTGGATGAATGTAAATCTTGGTTGTACGCATGTAACCTGTAAATAGGGTATTTTTTCATCCCATACCTTGGGACACTTGCTACAGTAGCCTCGAAGCAATAGTACCATTGTTCGATTTACCACCCATGTCGATTTGTTGGTCTGTGGATGGAAGGCATTCTTCCTCTTCAATTTGGTGTCCATCATCTTCCACAAGCTAGTCCAAAATTCTCCAAGGAATCGAGTATCTCGATCCGAGATGATAGATGTGGGTAATCCAAAGTGAACCCAAACATGCTTGAAGAAGAGATTAGCACTCTTCTTAGCAGTGTTTTTACAAGGCATTAAGATACACATTTTGTTGAATGATGCGGGAGCATCGCCAACTCATCAAGCGAGCCAGCACGGAAGCGGAAGACAGCTGGATGAGCCAGCACCAATTTTGAAAATGCTCTGGGATTGTTGCACGATCTTAAATGGCCCATTTAAGAAATGGCGCACTTGTATATTGTAAATGGACCTTGAGCGGATAGCTCTCGTCCTTTAGTAGATAGACGACATTTAATTTAGTTAATGTTGGTAGATAGAAATTTAATTTTGGATTTGATAGCTTTAGAGTCCAAGAGGGAAAACAGATATAGACACCCTCATTGTACATTGTATTATTATTCTAGATTATCAATTCAGAAGCAAGAAGAGAACTATATGAAGAACACCCATGTACAGGCATTTGAATTTGTAGAAGAAAGCTTTGATTCAAATTCATGGTTTGTGTTATTCTCTGTGTATTTGATGTTATGCTCATGGATGTTTGCTTCCTGTCATACATTTTCTTTTATATGTTGTGTATGTGATTTCATGGTTGAATTGACGTCTAAGAGGGTGAGTGAATGAGTTTCAATTGTTTCTCTAATTGAGCCAGAAGATTCCTGCAAGGAGTGCAGTTGAATTGTCTGCAAGGAGTGCGTTGACAGAAGGGTTCAATTAGAGATAGATTTTGTTCTCATTTCCTCGAAGGTGCAGTTAGGAACAGTGTCGTGCAAGGAGTGCGCAGGCCAAGCTAAGTCTCAGAGTTGCGATTCTGAGCAGAGTATCGAAAGATTGTTGTTGCAGGTGTGTGCAGAGTCGAGTGTCTTCAACACTTAAGGGTTGTTGAAGATTTGCCGCAAGGAGTGCGTGCAAGGTTTCTTTCTGAAGACTGAAGTTGTGGAAATCCCAGGAGGAATAGGCCTTTGAATTCACTGAAGGGTAAGTGCAGGGAAACTGTCGTGGAACGTTGGAGAGAAGCGTCATAGGTTGATGAGCAGGTGAACGAGTCTTGTGGAGAGACACTTATTCATTTCACAGAATCATCAAAGGGAGAACGGACGGACGGAAATCTTTGAAGGAGATTTTGCGAAGTGCCGTGGGCCGTCGGATCTCACAGAGGTGCAAGGAGATTACAGTATAAGTGTGTGAAGAGGTTGGAATCTCAAGAGGGGCAAAGTCGTTGATCCCAATTCATGGGAGTCGTCGGATCTACACGTAGCATCGTGTATCAGGAGTTCGCAAGTCTAAACTCCAAGTTGTTGTAACAAGACTTGCGATATCGCGATCCGTAATATCCCGATAAGATCAGAACCATTTGTTGTGGAGGACGCATGTCAGGAGATCCAGAAGGGTCGGAGTTCGACATATCGGAGTTTTCAAAGACAAGAAACTCTTGCAACTTGGAATCGCGATCCGCGATATCCCGATGAGAGAGTCATGTGTGAGCTACAACAGAAGATAGTGGAGGACAGGTGGAATAGTATCAGAGATCGCGAAAAGGTAAGTCCCAAATCCTTTGGCATTAGGATTCGCGATCCCGCGAATTCCGAAATCCCAATTGAAGTGATGGGTGCGGAAAGGTTAATTCACACATGCGCATCGGAGATTCGACGCATCGGGTATCGGAAGTTGGAAATTCAAAGTGCATGACATCGCAAGTTGTGAAGCCGCGATAGAGTAGAAGTCTCGATAGGTACGGGAAGAAGTCAACGTTGACTGGCCATCGGATCTCAGGGATTCAAGAGCCTAGTGATTGATAGTGAACTTGCGAAACTGTGAGTTTCGATCCTCCGATAAGTTGAGAAAGGGGGATCGCGAGGAGAATCTGTGGGTGAAGATTTCTCGACTGGGAAATAGAGGAACCTTTGAGTTCTTCGGGCCAGAAGAAGAAGGTCCTGAGGGAGTGGGCGTACTCGCGAGGAGTGCAGCTGCATCAGTTTTCGTATCAGAGCGAGGAAGACTCTTTGTTTTCTGTAGCAGAGAGAGAGAGAGAATTCACCATGCCGCCCAGAAGAGAGAGACAATCACCCGACCCATAGGATAGGGAGGTGCGGAGAAGAGGAAGGCCGGTAGGAAATCCAGAAATGGAGAGACAGATGCGTGATCTCCGAGCAAGACTTGAGGAGATGGAGACAACACAAAGACGCACAGCTAGTGCAGGGGATCTGAGTGATTCCGAGGACAAAGTTGAGGCTGAACGTGAAGAGGAAGTTGCAGCCGAAGATGCAACAAACGAGCATCTAATCAAAGCTATTGTGCAGATGGGTGCAAAAGAAAAGATGGACCTTCCAGTTTACGAGGGAAATCTGGATGCAGAAGAGCTGGATTGGATTAGAGCTCTTGATACCTACTTCGATTATGAAGACATCGAAGAGGATAAGAAGGTCAGACATGTTGTCACATGTTTGAAGGGACATGCAACATTATGGTGGGACGAGCTACAAGCTGACAGACGCTGCAAAGACAAGCAAAAGATAAAGAGTTGGGATTGAATGATCATGAAGATGAAGGCGAAGTTCATCCCAAGAGACTATCAAATTACTCTGTTCAGGAGGATGCAGAACTTGAGACAGAAGCTGATGACAGTGAAAGAATACACTGAGGAATTCTATCGACTGAACATCAAAGTAGGTCATCGGGAGAGCGATGATGAGAAGGTTGCTAGATATTTGAATGGTCTGAGATATGACATTCAGGATGAATTGAGTATGGTGACCATCCGAACTGTGGAGGATGCTTATCAGATGGCTCTGAAGGGAGAAGAGAACTTAAGCCATAAGAAAGGTCAAAGAGGGCGAGGCAGGAGTCATCCCAGAGGCAAGGTAGTTGCCCAGGATAAATATCAAAAGCCCAAGGAGGAGTGGAAGAAACCTCAGGGTAATATTGAGAGAGGTGGAAGCTCACAGAGAGGACCATACATTGAACAGAGAGGCCAGCATACAGAGAAGAAAGGATATTATGCTGACGCAAACACTTTTCCTCATACTAGAGGCAGAGGAAGAGGAAGAGCTGGAGTAATCAAATGCTTCATGTGTGGACAGAATGGGCACAAGTCATTCGAGTGTCCAGAGAAAAAGAAAGACATTGGAGAATCTCACATCACCGAAGCGCAGAAGCGGGATGTTGAGACCGAAGATACAAAAGGTGGAAGGTCATTGATGATGCGTAAAGTTCTCTTAACACCCGGGAAGGAGGTGGAGGACCCAACTCAAAGGACCATACTTTTCAGAATGGCTTGCAAAACCAAGGATAAGGTATGCAAGGCTATCGTGGACAACGGTAGCACAGATAATCTCGTATCTACAGAGATGGTAGAGAAGCTGGAGCTGGAGAAAACTGATCACCCGAGTCCATACAAAGTATCGTGGCTACAGAAGGGACATCAGGTAAGTGTCACTAAAAAATGTTTAGTTGAATTCAAAATAGGAGGGTATAATGATAAAGTACTCTGTGATGTCATTCCAATGGATGTATGTCATTTATTGCTGGGTAGACCATGGCAATATGACAGAAATGTGGTTCATGATGGGAGAATGAACACATATACTCTGGAGAAGAATGGGAGAACCCATATGTTGCTTCCGATAAAATATAAGGAGGTGAAGCCGGAGGTGAGCAACACAATACTTCTCATGAGTGGGAAGGAACTTCTTACGGAGGTGAAGAAGAAAAAAGATCCACAATTCTTTGCGGTCAGAAAGCCGAGGATTGTTTTGACTGGCACAAGAGTGGATGATCTACCGGATGACATTCGGGAACTGCTGGAAGAATTCGCTGACATTGTGGTAGACGAATTACCTCGTTCGTTGCCACCGATGAGGAGTGTGAGTCATCACATAGACCTCATACCAGGAGCTAGTTTGCCAAAAAAAGCTGCATATAGGTTGACGCCGCAAGAAAATGAGGAGGTCAAGAAGCAGGTCCAAGAGTTATTGGACAAAGGATTGGTCATAGAAAGCTTGATTCCATGTGCTGTTCCAACGGTACTCAGTCCAAAGAAGGATGGAGGATGGAGAATGTGTACCGACTCGAGGGCAATCAACAAGATAACCATCAAATACAGATTCCCATTGCCAAGAATGGATGACCTGATGGATTGCTTAAGCGGGGTGAAGTATTTTTCAAAGATAGATTTGAAAAGAGGATATCACCAGATTCGCATGAGAGAGGGTGATGAATGGAAAACAACGTTCAAGACAAACGAAGGTTTGTATGAATGGCTAATCATGCCATTTGGCTTGAAAAATGTACCGAGTACGTTTATGAGGTTGATGAATGAAGTCCTGAGGGAATTCATCGGAAAATTTGTCGTCGTATATCTAGATGACATACTAATTTTCAGTAAGACAAAGGAAGAGCATTTGAAGCATTTCGCCATTTTGATGAGGAAGCTACAACAAGAGAAGTTGTTGATAAATATGAAGAAGTCCTCATTCATGAAGACAGAACTCATTTATCTAGGGTTTGTTATATCAATGAATGAGTTGAGGATGGATCCGAATAAGGTAGAAGTGATCAAGAATTGGCCATCACCGAGAAATATATTTGAGGTGAGAAGTTTTCATGGTTTGGCTAGTTTCTACCGAAAATTCATCAAGAATTTCAGTGGAATTAGCGCAGCGATGATGGACACAGTGAAGAAGCGCCATAAGTCTTTTCACTGGACAACAAAGGCTGAGAAGAGCTTCAATCTGTTGAAGCGGAAGATCACAGCGAAACCAATTCTAGTGTTACCGGATTTTCAAAAGACATTTCAGGTGAAATGTGATGCAAGCGGGTTTGCCATAGGAGCGGTCTTAAGTCAGGAGGACAGACCAGTTGCATATTTCAGCGAGAAGCTCGATGAGGTGAAACTGAAATACTCCACATATGATAAGGAATTTTATGCTATCATACATGCATTGAAGAAGTGGAGGCATTACTTGATCCCGAAAGAATTTGTATTGTACAGTAATAATCATGCATTGCAGTTTGTGACTCAACAGGAGAAGTTGAATCAGAAACATACAAAATGGGTAGAGTATATGCAGAATTTTACATTTGTAATTAAACACATTTCGGGTACTGCTAACAAAGTGGCTGATGCTTTGAGCAGGAAGTGTTTGTTGCTGCAGGAATTCCGAGTCAAAACATTGGGTTTTGAAAATTTCAGGGACATGTACGCAGGTGATGCAGATTTTGGAGAAGTGTATGAAGCAACTGAGAATCTAGTTCTCAGAGACAGAAGCCCTTGGATAGACTACATGATCCAGGAGGGATTGTTGTTCAGAGGCAATCAACTGTGCATTCCGAATTACTCCATGAGGGAGAATCTGCTAAAGGAAAAATAGAGTGGTGGATTGGCAGGACACTTTGGCCATGACAAAACGTTTGCTAAGATGAATGAGTCATACTTTTGGCCAGGAATGCGAGAAGATGTCAAGAGGTCCATTGACAGATGTTGAATTTTCCAGCATTCGAAGGGGAGAAAGCAGAATGCAGGATTTTATCAGCCATTGCCCATACCGGAAAGACCATGGGAAGCAATAAGCATGGATTTTGTATTGGGATGGCCAAAGACACAAAGAGGTGCTGATTCAATATTTGTGGTAGTGGATAGGTTTTCTAAGATGGCACATTTCATTCCATGCCAGAAAACCAGCGATGTGACTCACATCGCAAATTTGTTTTTCAAGAGATCATTCGAATTCATGGATTGCCAAAAAGTATAGTTTCGGACAGAGACACGAAATTCATAGGGCATTTATGGAGGACGCTATGGAAGAAGATGGGGACTAAATTGATGTTTAGTTCTTCTTATCATCCTCAGATGGATGGACAAACGGAAGTGGTGAAAAGGAGTCTGGGAGACTTGCTGAGAAGCTTGGTGACAGAGCACCATAGCAGTTGTGATAACATATTGCCACAGGCAGAGTTTGCATACAATGATTCAGTGAATCGGAGCACAGGGAAGAGTCCATTTCAGGTTATATATGGGATGCAGCCGAGAGGAGTTTCTGAGTTAAGAGATTCTGAACAGACTGCTACTAGTAGCGCTAGTGTAGAAGAGTTCGCTGAGGCGATGAAGGAACTTCATGGCATGGTGAAGGAGCGACTGTTGAAATCAAGCCAAGAGTACAAGCACAGAGCAGATCAGCATCGGAGACAACTTTAGTTTGAAGTTGGTGACCTGGTTTTGGCACATTTGAGGAAGGAAAGGTTCCCAAGGGGAACATACAATAAGTTGAAAATGAAGAAAATTGGGCCATGCAAGGTCTTGAGAAAATTCGGAGAAAATGATTATGAGATTGAGTTGCCGGATGGCATAGGGATATCTCCGATATTCAATGTCATAGATTTATAACCGTACAGGGCTAGAGAAGTAGAGACTGGAACTGAGCAGCCAGTGGTCCAGTGGATGAAACAATTGCCAGTTGCAGAGAAGCCGCAAATGGAATGCATACTGGACAAGAGAGTAGGTAAGAAGACCAGACGAAAGCAATACTATGAGTACCTGGTCAATTGGAAGAACCACCCAGTTGAAGATGCCAGCTGGGAAAGCAAAGCAGAGATTCAAAAGCATGGACAGACTGTGCAGGAGCTCATGGACAGGAGCCCATAAAAT
This sequence comes from Picea glauca, assembly GCA_000966675.3. Taxonomy (NCBI): domain Eukaryota; kingdom Viridiplantae; phylum Streptophyta; class Pinopsida; order Pinales; family Pinaceae; genus Picea; species Picea glauca. The sequence continues at coordinate 219,018 of JZKD02S2154817.1, forward strand.
TTTTCAAGCCGAGGAGTATGATGCAAGAGCATCGCCAACTCATCAAGCAAGCCAACGCGGAAGCGGAAGACAGCTGGATGAGCCAGCACCAATTTTGAAAATGCTTTGGGATTGTTGTGCGATATTAAATGGCCCGTTTAAGAAATGGCGCACTTGTATATTGTAAATGGACCTTGAGCGGATAGCTCTCGTACTTTAGTAGATAGATGACATTTAATTTAGTTAATGCTGGTAGATAGAAATTTAATTTTGGATTTGATAGCTTTAGAGTCCAAGAGGGAAAATGGATATAGACACACTCATTGTACATTGTAGTATTATTCTAGATTATCAATTCAGAAGTAGGAAGAAGCAAGAGCAGGCAGAGAACTGTATGAAGAACACCCATGTACAGGCATTTGAATTTATAGAAGAAAGCTTTGATTCAAATTCATGGTTTGTGTTATTCTCTGTGTATTTGATGTTATGCTCATTGATGTTTGCTTCCTGTCATACATTTTCTTTTATATGTTGTGTATGTGATTTCATGGTTGAATTGAAGTCTGAGAGGGTGAGTGAATGAGTTTCAATTGTTTCTCTAATTGAGCCAGAAGATTCCTGCAAGGAGTGTAGTTGAATTGTCCACAAGGAGTGCAGTTGAATTGTTCGCAAGGAGTCTGTCGACAGAAGGGTTCAATTAGAGATAGCTTTTGTTCTCATTTCCTCGAAGGTGCAGTTAGGCACAGTTTCGTGCAAGGAGTGCGCAGGCCAAGCTAAGTCTCAGAGTTGCGATTCTGAGTAGAGTATCGAAAGACTGCTGCTGCAGGTGTGCGCAGAGTCGAGTGTCTTCAACACTTAAGTGTTGTTGAATATTTGCCGCAAGGAGTGTGTGCAAGGTTTCTTTCTGAAGACTGAAGTTGTGGAAAAGACCAGGAGGAATAGGCCTTTGAATTCACTGAAGGGTAAGTGCAGGGAAACTGTCGTGGAACATCGGAGAGAAGCGTCGTAGGTTGACGAGTCTCATGGAGAGACACTTCTTCATTTTGCAGAATCATCAAAGGGAGAACGGACGGACGGAAATCTTTGAAGGATATTTCGTGAAGTGTCGTGGGCCATCGGATCTCACAGAGGTGTGAGGAGATTACAGTATAAGTGTGTGAAGAGGTTGGAAGCTCAGGAGGGGCAAAGCCGTCGATCCCAAGTCATGGGAGTCGTCGGATCTACACACGGCATCGTGTATCGGGAGTTCGCAAGTCGAAACTCCAAGTTGTTGTAACAAGACTTGCGATATCGCGATCTGCGATATCCCGATAAGATCAGAATCATTCATTGTGGAGGACGCGTGTTAGGAGATCCAGAAGGGTCGGAGTTCGGCATATCAGAGTTTTCGAAGACAAGAAACTCTTGCAACTTGGAATCGCGATCCGCGATATCCCGACGGGAGAGTCGTGTGTGAGCTACAACAAGAGATAGTGGAGGACATGTGGCATAGTATTGGAGATAGGGAAAAGGTAAGTCCCAAATCATTTGGCATTAGGATTCGTGATCCCGCGAATTTTGAAATCTCGATTGAAGTGACGGGTGTGGAAAGGTTAATTCACACGTGCGCATCGGAGATTCAGCGCATCGAGTATCGGGAGTCGGAAATTCAAAGTGCATGACATCGCGAGTTGCTAATCCGCGATAGAGAAGAAGTCTCGATAGGTACGGGAAGAATCAATGTTGACTGGCCATCGGATCTCAGGGATTCAAGATCCTAGTGATTGACAGTGAACTTGTGAAACTGCGAGTTCTGATCCTCCGATAAGTTGAGAGAGGGGGATCGCGAGGAGAATATGTGGGTGAAGATTTCTCGACTGGGAAATAGAGGAACCTTTGAGTTCTTCGGGCCAGAAGAAGAAGAAGGTCCTGAGGGAGCGGGCGTACTCGTGAGGAGTGCGGCTGCATCATTGAACATATCCACTACAACATACAAATAGTCATGACCCCATTTGGTCATGGGTAAGCCCCCTACAAAATCCATGGATATACTTTCCCATGGATGGGATGGAACAGGAAGTGGTGAGTATAGCCCCAGTTTTCTATTAGTGGGTTTACAAGTAAAACACATCACACGCCCCTTTACATATTTAGTTACAATTTCTTTCATTTGAGGCCAATAACAAAACCTATGTAAATGAGATATAGTTTTTCCTACCCCAAAATGCCTAGACACAAGAGAAGCATGAGCTTCTTGTATCACATGGACTTGTTCACTCGTAGGAATACATAGCTTTCCAAGATGGTAAAGTGACTTTCTCTACAGATAGTAGTTATCTACCTGTGCACCAAGGGTTAGATTTGTTTATACTTATTTAAATCTTCATCGATGGCATATTGTTCTATATAGCTATCATGAGATAAATAAGCATTATTCAAAATAATAGAAGAGACAATAGGAGGTCTAGAAAGCATATCAACTACCTTGTTGCTTATACCCTTCTTATACTTGATTACCAAGTGAAGCTTTTGTAGAAAAATCATCCACCTATAGTGTCGATATTGTTGCAATTTGGTCTGTGCTTGAAAATACTATAAGGGTTGGTGATATTTATGTATAATTATTTCCTTCCCTAACAAGTAGTGCTTCTATTTATTTACACTCTAGACTAATGCATATAACTTTTTAACTTTTTAAACATTTCAGAGTGGTAACAGATAGCCTTACAATATTTCATTAGCACTGCACCCATGGTGTATCCACTGGAATCTTTCTTCATCTCAAAAGGCTGTTGAAGTTTCAAAAGTGATAATATTGGTGTGGTACTGATATTCCCTTTCAAAGTGTCGAAATTTTTTTGTTGCTTTCCTTCCCACTGAAAAGTGTTCTTCACACTGGTTAAGGCATGCAGAGGATCTGCTATAAAGGATAAATTGGGAATGAATCTCCTCCAATACTGGACTGCAACTAAGAAGCTTCAAACTTCAGTTACACTTTTTGGCTCAGGAAAATTTACAATTACATCAATCTTGGAAGGGTCAATTTTCAATTGTCCTCCTCTTACAATATGACCTAAGTATACAAGTGCATTTTTTCCAAATTCACATTTAGAAAATTTTACATACAACTTCTCCCTTTTCAAAGTATCCAATAATTGCTTTACATGCCTCACATGCTCATCCCATGTCCCGCTAAAAAAAATAATGTTGTCTAAATATACAATCACAAAGTCATCTATGAAAGTCTTGAATACATCATTCATCACATGTATGCAAGTTTTCGGAGCATTACAAAGACCAAACAACATAACCAACCACTGAAACAATCCTTGTTTGGTTTTAAAGGCAGTTTTCCATGCATCATGTTTTGTGACTCTGATTTGATGATATCCACTGCACAAATCCAACTTAGTGAAATAGACAACCTTCTTCAATTGATTAAGTAAATCATCTATACGAGGGAGAGTCTATCGATTTTCCACCATGATTTTATTTAATGCCCGGTAATTGACACACATTCACCATGTGCCATCCCTCTTTGGCACCATCACGATCAGAGATCCACAAGGAGATGAAATGGACCTTATGACCCCTTGATCTAATAAGCCCTATACCCGCTTCTTGATCTTTGTCGCCTCCACAAATGACATCCTGTACATGGCCACATTAGGCAAAGGAGAATCCTGATGAAGATGTATCTCATGTTGGATTTCCCTCTTATGAGGTAATCCATCTAGTTCCTAAAAAATATCTTCATACTTACAAAAAATATCAATTAATTCCTTTCTATGAGATGTATCACACCCTTGGAAAGCATCGGATTTCCCGACATCTTTCTCTCTGACAACCATGTGTACATATCATTGATACTGATAGGGGGGTGAATCAGTATCAAGTACAATTTAAAAACTTTTTCAACTTATACTTAAACCATTCAATTATATACAATGATAAATGAACAATAGTATAAGAGTTACACCAATACACCACAATACGCCATGCACAATATATGCGAAATAATTAATAGTTATTTTTCAAGGGAAGTAATGACTTCCAAAGGTAGCTACAACTTCCAAATATAAAGGGAGTGATAAACCTCCAAGAGGAAGATAAAATCCTCCAATATCAAGAGAGGGTTGACCTCTCCATCCTTTCCCATTCCTTCCACCCAAAAATATATGAGAGATAATAAAACTTTACATTAAATCATCACCATCAACCGACCATCACATAGAACCTGATAATGATTCCTGAGACTTCTTCAACTTCTGCAATTATTAAATTCTTGGAATACTCTGATCTTGTAGATAATATTACTCAATGTATTCTCTGAAACTCCTCCAATTTTCACTCCTTGAATCCTCCCCAAAAAGAAGTTATAGAGAGAATGGTAGACCTTATTCAATTCTGGTTTATT
>JZKD02S2154817.1:231417-247420 GCA_000966675.3 Picea glauca
AATCAAATTAACAATATGGACACAATCCAACATTACACCTTATAAAATTTAAAGAATGATAATGAAATCAGTAACAAAAGGAAGTTAAAATATTACAAATATTTTAATATCAATCATATTTTTTTTTTACCAAACTTTTTTTTCTAACAATATCACCTTAAATAACAAAATGAATATGGTCAAAATAGGCCCAATTCTCATGACCTCCATAGTGAAACTAGTTATTGGTCTTGCCCAAATTATTTCAAGATGAAAACAATTATAAAAGTCGTGATAAAAAGAGGTTCATGAGAATGAGCATAATTACATTTTAATATGCTTGACCCTCAATAATATAAGACATAACTTTACCCAATTTCATAACTTCATTTCCAACATGTTAAAAAATTAGAAATGAAATTTGAAAGAATATGTTAAACCTTACTAGTCTTAGGGGGCAGTAAATACCATCATCATCATCATCATCATCATCATATAAATATGTTAACTTTCATTATTATCATTATTTTTTTTTATTGACCTTCTTGTACCACATAAATGTTATAAACATTTTTTACAATACACTTGTTCTTGACTTGGACTGCAAAATTATCCTCTTGACACAATGAACCTTATCACTTTTCTACAAAATAAAGTAGTCATTTTTCTACATTTCAAATTGTCAACACTTTTTTAAAAGAAAAAAAGATCAACTGAATCTAAGTAGGCATGTAAGACTTTACTATTTAATCAAAGTCGAGTCAAGAAAACTAGGCAATCTATGATTCATAGAAAATAGTGTAAGGTGAATATACATCCCATGTAATACATACATATTAAAAAAAGTAAAATATGATCCTATTAAAAAAAATTAAATAAAAAACCTACCCTTCTAATTTTAAGTTTATAAATTGCCATAAATAGATGGAACTTGGAAGTTAAGAACTTAAATATTTTTTCATTACATGTAATGAAGCACCTCACCCTTCAACCCATAAGTAAGGGTAAGACATTCCTTATGAATCATGAATAGCCTCAAGAAATAATTGGATAATGAAGAACAAACATGTCGCAAGCGGCGTTTGAATTTGGGTGGGAGGATAACAATTCTTCCTCTCAACCACCCAAACTAGACCCAATTGACTAAATATATCATATATTTAGAAAATTGAAAATCGAAACTATTAAATGTTTTGAAAATTAATTCTAATGTATTCCCTTACTTTATTTATATCACAAATTTTATAGAATATTTAGTGGGATGGGGTGGAAATTAAGGAATAATATACTATTAAAAATAAAATTAAATGGAAGATTTTTTGGCATCTATGCTTGGTATGAGTTACTGACCATTAATGTCTAGGTATAATCCCAATCTCCATCCTTAGTGATGAAGAACGATTCGGGGGGTCCTTGGAATCGGTTTTTTTTGGGTTCGATCCTCAAACCTGTGGGTTATGGACCCACGATATGGACTCAACAGGTCCATAGTAGTGAATTCATATATTCTCAACATGATGCACCCTGAATATGAATGTATTCTCTTTGTCTCTTCTCAATTTTCCTCGTTCCCCCTCATGAAGTTCATAGGAGGTTCATGCATTCTCGTTCCCCAATCTCATGCATGGGTTTTCATTTCCAGTGTACAAAAATCATGTTTATAGATCAGGATTGAGTATCTACATGAATCCCATATATGATAACCCTTTGTTCTAGGATACATTCATATAGCCTCACATTAAACATCGACTACCGACCTTTTTATTTCAACACATAGCTCATTCATGTGTCTAGTGCTAAGAGTCAAGGGATTATTGGGATGTCAAACCCAACTCATTTCCAACACTTTTCAATTCATCACCTCCACTCCCGATCCAATAGCTTATTAATCGTTCAATTCTTCGGTCTCGGTCTCCCACATACAATAGATCCTCGATTTTGTGGATGGTTGGGTCATAAATGATCACACGATATCATTAATGGTGAACCCTTGATCCATATTGTGATCAATGGTGGATCATGTCCATCGCCAGATACAACATTTCCTCAGTATCTCAGACTTACAACATCATTCTCACAACCTCACTACTCACACACTCACACACATATATGCATTCATGGATTTATATACATAGATAAATGTTCATGGTTACTCTCCTCTCCTTACAAAAGAATTCATAGATAAATATATGCAATTACGCAATATTTATAAGAACAATTTATACAATCCGAACCAACTCAGAATTACATACAATTTCACAAGTCTATTATTTTGATCTCTAATTACATTATGGCCTCTATGAGATTGGCATGAGCTTTACATCTCATTGGATGACCTTCTCAAATTCCTAAAGGATATATCTATAAACAACTCAATCAAAATAAGGATAAGATCAATTTAGATATAATCTATCTTTAAGATCACTCACAATCCTTGAAAACTAGAATATCACAACAAACAATTAACAAAACTAATCAATTATGAGGGAATATCATCCGCATGGCCACGCCATGCCTTCTTGAAACTTCAAAACATTTCACTTTGATTTGGGGTGTTTTTTCTCCTGCATCAAAATCCCAAGGTTAAAAATTTCCATGATCTCCTGACCATGTTTCATCACTGCTACATCATCCTCACTGTCTAGTCTTCTTGCATCATTTCACGATACATTGAGCTTCTTCTCATTCTCAACTATGAGATGCAACAAAGCCTTTGTAGTAAAAAATATTCTATCTTGTTACATAGTACCTTACTAAGATTTCCTCTTGAGATCAGTCTTTTGGTATTCTCTGAGTTCTCTCTTCTAGAACCTTTTGAGCACTCCTTACTCTAGGTTCTTCCTTAATCAAGGAAAACATGCAATGGAGATCTTAAAGAGGTGAGAGATGTTGGACTATAAGGCCATATCTACATTGATGGTGGTGAACTTGAAATTTTTGTTTGATACAACTTCAGAGATAGTGGATGCCACCATATACAGAAAGATGATTGGTTCATTAATGTACTTAATGAACACGAGGACAGATATATGTTTTGTAGTGAACACATTGATTCAGTACATGGTTGAGCCTTGACATGTTCACCTGATTGTGAAAAAACATGTGATGAGGTACTTGAAGAGTACAATTTATTATGGACTTAGATATATCTCATACCATGAGATAAGATTGCAGGGCTACACAGATTCAGATTGGGTAGGCAGTGTCATAGACTAGAAGAGTACATCCATATGCTAGGTCAGTTTGGGATCAATTGTGATCTGATGGCTTAGTAGGAAGAAAACTTGTGTGGCACTTAGTTCTACAAAGCCATAGTATGTAGCAGCGTGTTCAACTTGTGGCGAAGAAGTGTGGCTTCAAAAGATGATTATAGGATTTTTTGATCTCAAGTTGGAAGAGACCTGTATATTTAATAACAATCAGAGTTACATAACATTGTGAGAGAAACTAGTGATATGAAAATGAAGAACGATTGTGTGTACAAATTTGCAAGTGAAAAAGTTATGTGACTTAGTAAATTGTATCAATTTTGCAAGAAAATACACTTAATGAGTTTTTACTTAATATGAGAAGTATAAAAAATCATAAGTAGACATAAAAATCAAGCACATAACACAACAAAATGGTAAAGGAGTTCACCCCTCTCTTGGGGTACATCTCCTAGTCCAACTTCTAATGGATCATTTTCAGTAATGCTCAAAGTGTAAAAATAAGTCATTTACAATGCTCAAAATGAAAAATAGATGGATTCAATGGCTCCAGAACATACAAAAACCCCTAGATGGGCTCTTCCTACACCTGGTTTGTCCAAAATCAGAGAAGAAATCACTTCCTCGAAGATTTTCCTTCAAGCTTCTTGTCTCTATTCCTCCAAATCACACCTATTCCAAACTAAAAATGGCTCTGAGAAGTTCCTGTTGCAAAGCACAACACACACATTCATTATGCAATTTGGGGTGAACTGTCACACCATTAGTGATTGGCACCTTTCTCGGTAGAGGTAGTGGTCACGTGCCCCCCCATGTGGCCAAGAACTGACCGAAAATATAGCACGCGTTTGCCTAGCCATAGGAACCTCCGCGCATATGGTTGTATGGAATATGTGGTAACCAAGGGATGGGGCCAAGCCGCAGCTCAGGACCCCTCCTAAAGAAACTAAGGTTCAATGCATATAAATTAAAACACATATATGGCTAAGAACTAATGTGTAGGTGGGTTGGTGGTCCAACCTACGCGGAGACTATGCCAATGGTGGAGGTCCCGGGTTTGACCCCTGCGGACTCCAAAAAAGTTTTAACCAACAAACCAATGAAGGGGTGCTACGTGGCGACCCCTGGCTAGGCCACATGGCACCTTCCCATTGGCTATAGCACTGACACATGTCATTCATGGATTGGTCCACCTCAACACTTGCCAACTCACCTTCAACGTCATCCTCTACCACATCATCACTTGACAACTCAACAATTGCCACATGTCTAATATGGTCCCACTTCCACGTCAGTAGTACGGTCTGCACTGTCAGACTATATAGACTGTATGGACTGTATAGTCAACATTTTTTTGCATGTTTGACAAAGTGGAAAAAACACAATATCTCTTTCATACAATGTCTGTTTGAGCCCGTTCAATTTGTGTTGGGTTTTTGAGGATGAGATCTACGCAATTAATCCATTTTTGAGAAATTCCGAGCACTTTGATTTTTGAACATATTTGGATCCCTCGATCACTCCTCCCCATTAGGAAGCTTTTGGACCTCCAAAAGACTACTTTCAGTCAATCTGAGTATGAGGGCACACTTCCCTCACCTTTCTAACCTCAATCCATTTATATTTTCTTGGATTTGTGAATTTAATGCCAACACGAAGGTATTCCACATTCCCTCGTTTTGAAGTTCACATCCTCCTTTCAAGGATTGTATCCCCATGCAATTCTGAAATATATTATGGCAATAATTCATCTATGGAAGGAATCTGAACATTCTCTTCTTGATCATCAATCAAAGGAGGCTCATATAATCTCAAATTCTCAACATTAACAACTATATAAATTTTCATATAAGGAGGAAAATCCAAATGGAAGGCATTGTTATTACCAATATTTTCAAAAATCTTGAAAGGTCCATATCTAATTGGTTTCATTTTTTTACCTTCTCCTTTAAGACTCTTCGTTAATGTAAATCCAAACTTCATCTCCAACTTGGAAACTGTGATCAACACGATGCTTGTCATGTCTTCTCTTGTACTTGGCTTGGCTCTTTTCCAACTGTCCTTGTACCATTTGATGCACCAACTGAATTTGTTCAATGAACTTCTTTGCTCTATCAATGTCATAATGACCATCAATAGCAATATCCTTCCCAAAGATAAAATATAAAGGAGATTTTGGAAAATAACCAAAACATGTCTCAAATGGAGATGATTGAGTTGAAGAGTGCTTAGCTTAGTTGTGAGCATGTTGAATGTAGTGTAGGTGCTCATCCCAAATCTTAGGATGTTTGTTGCAATAACCACGAAGAAGATGTACTATTTTTCTACTCCCCACTTATGTTTGACCATCAATTTGTGGATGAAATGTTGTACTCTTTTTCAGCATGGTGTCCATGAGTGCCCATAAGCTTGATCAAAAGTTCCCAATACATCGAGAATTGTTGGATTACTGAGAGGGGGGGTGAATCAATAATAGAGAAATTTAATCATTTTTAACCATATAATCCAAGTGTTATATCAATGTAGAATTATCATCCAATAACTGCAAAGTAAATAAGAAATGAACAAATCAACAATCATACACATACATAGTACACCAGTGTTTTATGTGGAAACCCAAAGTGGGAGAAAACCACAAAATGCTTATTCTTATATGTCTTGAAGAATTACATTCAGTGGAAGCACCAACTTGTTGAACAAATGAGGGGGGGGGGTGAATCAGTTGTCACTGTGCTTAAAAAATTATGCTTATTTTAAAATGTTTACAAGACACTCAATGATGATCACAATAATGCAGGGAAATGAACAATGGCACATTCAGCATCAGTCACATATATGAGAAACACAGAGACAGATATTTCCCAAGGAAAACCATACAGGGTAAAAACCTCTTCTTCTTTATATGATAAGTATTATTTACATTCTTTACATTATCATACATTTGAGCACCAACTCATTGTGAGGCTATAACCTCTGTTTTGCAAGATGCAACTTGCTGAGAGCACCAACTCTTTGTTTTTCTCTAGCACCCACTAGAAGGAGGCACCAACTCCTTGGTTTCTCTAGCACCAACTAGAAGGAAGCACCAACTCCCTATGTTCAAGCCCCCACTTGAACCTCTGAGGACACCAGTCCTCCCTAGCACCTCCCAACCGCCCTGTATTATGAATATGAAATATTGAATCCTATTAAAGTGATATAGTGTTCAAGAACAACTTACTAGTCTCATCACTATTCTGCAAGATTTTGCTACTCAGACTTCCTCACTGTCTTCCAGCATGCATCCACTGCCCATTCTATTCTTCTACTTTTATGCTTTGTGCGCCATGTCCATTCGCTACATAGTTCTTCTTCTGTTTTTTTCAGCTGCTGCACCTTGATCCTTCTTCATGCATGAATCACCTTCAACAACATCCAAAACAATCCCAGCAACAACAACACCCCATCTATTCTCTGTACTGTGTATTTATAGCTTTTGTGCACCTTGTGAATGCAATGCGTGCAATCCCTCTGCATACTCACACTGCACCGATATACTCCACAACTTGAGTGCTCTGTCTGATCATCATCGTGACTCTTCAGCTTCTCTGGCCGTTTTTTCCACTCGTTCAACATCACTGTATGTTATGCTGAGATTCCTCAGCCTCTTTGGTAGTTGAGACTTTTCATCTTCTCTGTGACAGTCGAGCTCACCTTCTATGTTCCAATTACAAGCTTCAATGCTCATCCAGCTGTCAATCACCTCCATGAGCATCTTCATCCATCTTGAAGATTCACATAGACTCTTCATCTCCTCTGTCAATCACCCCGAAGTGTCTTCGATTCCTCTGGCATAAACCATCAGTGGTTTCTGGCAGTTACACTGTGATGTGCAACAATAGCCCTTCGATTATTCTCAGATTCACCTGCATCGTTGGATTTGATCTGATGGGTTCTTGTGTTATTTACCTGTTTCGCGCTTTCATAATTCAGAGGTTCTATGATGAGACATCTTGAGTCTCCATGTCATGAGTTCAGAAACTCTGAAACAGAGTTTTTCTGCGCTGGCTCCTTCCTTTATATGACCACGGCTATGACCAAGCGCTTAGGCAAAAAGTGCTTTTTGCGAATTCGCATTTCATGATTCTGGAGATGAGGCATCTCGACTCTCCAAGTTGCGATCTTCGAAACCCCGAGATAGAGTTGAGATCAATGGTCCATGATATTGATGAATCTATGGTCCAGATCTCATCGTGAATTCGCATCTCGCGATTCCTTCGATGGAGGTTCTTGTCACTTCGAGTTGTGATAGGAGAAACTCCAAAATGAATCTTAGATCAAAGGTCCAGACCACACCTTGATCTGATGGCTGGGATTAAATAATGATTTCGGTGGTTATGTTTCTTACCTCTCCAAGTCGCGAAAGGTAAATCTCCCAGATGGAGCTCAGATCAATGGTCCATAACAAACCTCAATCTGACGACTGTGAATAAATTGCGATTTCACATATCATGATTTCAGCAGTTATGTATCTTGCCTCTCCAACTCGCGATAGGCGAAGCTCCAAGATGAAGCTCAGATCAACGGTCCAGAACAAACCTCGATCTGACGGCTGTGAATAAATCGTGATTTTGCATATCGTGATTTCAGCGGTTATGTATCTTGCCTCTCCAACTTGCGATAGGCAAAGCTCTGAGATGGAGCTCAGATCAACGGTCCAGAACAAACCTCGATCTGATGGTTGTGAATAAATCATGATTTCGGTGGTTATGTATCTTGCCTCTCCAACTCGCGATAGGCGAAGCTCCGAGATAGCATGGGATCAACAGTCCCGATCAACACTTGATCTAACGGTCATCAGGAATTGTAAATGAGATCCAATGACCAGAAATGATGCTTCTCCTCCCGAGCTTACTTTGTTCTGCTTATTGTGATCTTGCCATCGATGATCTTTCAACAATCCTCTGCACTATCTCTTCTGAGCTTATTCGAATCTTCTCTGCAACTTCTTCTCATAATGCCAATCTATTACAAACTTTCTGTACTCATGCCATCTTCATTGATGTACTTGCCATCAATGACAAGCATTCACTGTCCGTTAAATATTTGCCAACACAACTTCCTTTGTTTTCCAACTGCAACTGGAAGGAGGCTCCAATCCCCTAGTTTCTCAGGATACAACCTGAGGGAATCTCCAACTCCCCAATTCTCTGGCTATAGCTAGAAGGAGGCTACAACCCCCTATGTTCTCTGCTACAACTGGAAGGTGCCTACAACCACTTGTCCTTGCCCTGTCCAACCACCCTAGTATAGAAGTAGAATGATGAAACCACTATCACACTATCACTGTGATATATACCATTGTACAATTGTACCAACATGTACCACTGACTTGTAGCCAACCTACACCAATAACCTGAACCATTCATCAACCATGCATCAACCTGTACCTCAACCTGTACCATAAAAAAGTGCATCCAACCATGTACCAATTATGTACCAATCATGTATCAACTACTCATCAACTATGACTCGTATAGATATACCAACCTCAACAACTATACACCTCATGTATGTACGAACTCATCAACTACTTGTCTCAACCATGTACCCAACATGTACCTCAACCAAAAGCCCTCATCAATTTCATCATCCAAATCTGATTTGTAACTCTGTAATAGAACTAGTGTATATGATCACATACCTGCAAACCTTCCTTAACTTTAACAACAAGAGACTAGCATTTTCATCAAACTTTTCTTTAGTCTCACATGACTAGTTTTGGATTAGTCAACAACCCTAACTTGAAATAATCATAACTATGTACCTGTAATGAATAAATATCTAAAAAAATTTATTGTGAAAATGGTGAGATGACCTATAAATAACATACCTTAGAAAACATCATCAAAAGAATTTATCCTCCCTTGAATTTCGACCTTCTTTACTTCACCTTCTCTATGAAATTTGGCTTAGATATATTTTGGTTACCTCAATCACCTATAGATATTCAATATGCTCAAGTTTGATATAAAATGATATATCATTTCCTCTTATTTATACTTTCATGTAGCTTCCTCAAGGGGTTACCTTTTAACCATCTTAACCCACTTTCCTTATTTTAGAGTTAACCAACTTATAACCACTTGTCCAATTGGTAATTTATCCATTAAATTTATTATTTAAATAATTTGTTTTGTATCCACTTTTACTTATAGTACACTCATCACTTCACTTTACCTCAAGGGGTTACCTTCTAACCATCTTAAACCACTTTCCTTATTTTAGGGGTAACCCACTTCTAACCACTTGTCAACTTAGTAATTTATCCATTAAATTTATTATTTAAATAATTTATTTTGTATTCATTGAATTATAGTACACTCATCACTTCACTTTATTATTTACCTTCTAAAAATATCTTAAGCCACTTTGACTACTTTGACCTTTTGGGGCTTCTAGATGACTCATGAGGGTTCTCCAACTTCACATGGCCATAACTCTCTAACCGTGAGGATTTTTGTGCCGTTCCACATACCAATGGAAATGGCATGACATATACTATCCATAAAGAATAGTATTACCTACAAATATACAAAAAATCATACCTTTATCCATCAAACAAACTTGGGTTCATTACCCAAACCTGGGTTCTCCAACTTCTCATGGACACAATTCTCTAACCGTGAGGAGTTATGTGACGCTCCACATACCAACGGAAATGGAATGACATGTGATATCCATATAGAATAGTATTAACTTCAAATATATTAAAAATCATCCCATTATACATGAAAAAACCTTTGGTCCATTACCCAAACCTTTGTGCTACCAGAATTCACTACCGGACTTTCCCCAAGGGTTGAAATCAATCACTAAGGGTTGACATCAATCTACAATATCACTCTCCAATGGTTGACATCAATCTACAATATCACTCTCCAATGGTTGACATCAATGACAACCAAAAATCCATACCAAATATCCATCAACCTAAGTCAAATCTCTGACAATCTCCCCCTTTGGCATTGATGGCAACACCAACATTGATGGCAACACTTAGTCATGATGACATTCATGCTTATACTCCTCATCAATGTTTCTATCTCTACCCCTTTCAAATCAATGGAAAAGGACATCTCCCTTTGGGTATGCTCCCCCTGACTGGAATCTCTTTGGGGTTGCTCCTGCTGTCTACATGCCTTTGATTTTTCTTTGTGTTTATAAGCCTATGGTTACTCTCTCTCTCCCTTCATATGAATAATATCTCCCCCTTTGACAAAGGGTATCACTCTGAAGTCATATCTCACATTCTTCCCTTGTGACAATCGCTCCCCTTGGAAACATGCCTCTATGCTCTCTCTCCAAGCATTTACCTTTGCATCTGATAAATCTCTCCCTTTGTCATTAATGGAAAAGGTAGATTTCCATCTAGGGTTGCTCCCCCTAACAAAAATCTTCCTTAAACTAATCTCCCAACCTGAATTGTCCTATTTATAGTGCTTCCTCATGTACATCTAAGACATATAAGATAAGCATTCAAAATAATTCATTTTGGATTAGAAATTACTCCTAGTCTCTATTGAAGATACTCAAATGCTTCCCATGGAAGCAGTTTTGTAAATATGTCTGTGACTTATTCTTTTGTGACTGCATATTCAACTCTAATGTTCTTCTTTGCAACCTATTCCCGTAGAAAGTGATACTTTATTGGAATGTGCTTCTTCTTGGAGTGCATCACCGGGTTCTTTGAGATACTGATGGTGCTTGTATTATCATAATAGATTGGAATGGGCTCACCATATTCAACCTGTATATTTGTCATAGTTTGTTTCATCCATAGAACCTTTGT
Organism: Picea glauca; assembly: GCA_000966675.3. Classification (NCBI taxonomy): domain Eukaryota; kingdom Viridiplantae; phylum Streptophyta; class Pinopsida; order Pinales; family Pinaceae; genus Picea; species Picea glauca. The sequence continues at coordinate 242,437 of JZKD02S2154817.1, forward strand.
ACAACATGTTATTGTTGCAATATACTCTACCTCGGCTGTAGATAAATATATTCATGATTGTTTCTTTCTTATCCATAATACTAAACACTCACCCAAGTAGAACATTTCTCCACTAGTGCCTCATCGATTATCAATGCAACCTACCCAATCTACATCTGTGTAGGAAATAAGTGATAGATCCTTTCCTTTTGGATACCATAATCCAAACTCTTATGTTCCTTTGAGATATCTGAAAATCCTCTTCACTACTAATACATGTGATTCCTTTGGTGTTGCTTGAAATCGTGCCACCTATCCAACTGCCTGCATTACATCTGGTCTGGATGTTGTCACATATGGTAAGATAACAATCATTGACCTGTATTTCCTCTGATCTATAGACTTTGAATCATCATCTTTTCTCAACTTGCAACTGGTTTGCATGGGACTGATAACTGGTTTGCAATCTTCCATTCCAAACCTATTTAACATTTCTCTTATATACTTGGTTTGAGAAATAAAAATTCCTCGGTTTCTTTGACATATTTGAAGACCCAGAAAAAAGGATAGTTCTCCAAGTAATGGAATTTCAAATTAATTCTACATGTCTTTTGTGAATTTCTGGCTTAACCTGTCATCATTACTTCCAAAAATAATATCATCAACATAAACGTCAATTAATAAAATACTATCTTGAGTTAACTTGATGTAGAGTTTGTTGTCTATGCTTCCTTTCCATAGTTCGTAGGGATTTTTGTCATTGTTGTTTCTGAGCATTACTCTATTTTGAATGTGAACTATTGTATGCACTACATGTGTCCAAAAAGTATCTATCAATTTGGAATCCATTAGCATCATTCGATCCATTTCCTGTTTAATTATCATCCACTATGATAATGTTCCTTTGTATCTGAACCACTCTTTGAACCAATCTATGAATCTACACTCTCATTTATACTGTCCAAGAATCTACTTGCGCAATTGTCCATAATGTTGACCCATTTATCACTATACTATCCTAAAGTCTTGATTAATCCATCAAATTGTACTTCTGCTAACTTACTTCTCTGGATATGTCTTCTCAAACTCTGCAAGTTACTCGAAGGACGGTTCTTTGGTCTATCACAACTATCGCATAGATTCCCCCTGTCTAATATTCATATTACCTGGGAGTATCTAAGTTGGATGGGTTAGAATAATTTTTGCTCTGATGTGTATTCATCATCATCTTCATTGGTATATTCATCATCTCTCCAAGCTATGACTTCTTTCTTTTTGTCTATGGATTCATCTTTCACTACAATGCCTGAAAGTACAATCTCTTGAACCTGTTCCTTATTTACTTGTCCTTATTTTCTTTCAGTTATTATCCAAACATTTCTATATCTGACATCTTTTTTTTTCTCTATAGAATTTTATTCATCTCGTTTTATTTCCAATCTTGTGATCTCTGGGACCTGGTCTTTGTTCACTCGTTCTTCGTGTTTTCTTATCCATACTTTATTATATCTGATATCAGTGTTCTCTTTCATGGAAGTATCAATCATTCTTCTACAATCACTAACTATGTGTCCATAATTATGACATTTGTAGCATTCAATGTTACGTGGGGCCACATATGCACTTCTTGCTTGAAAATTTCTTTTATAATCCCTGCAATATGCAACCTTATGTCCAAAATCAGTATAATAAAAACAATGACCATAAAATAAATTTGCATACCTGAGAGTGAATGATCTTCTTTGTGGTGTAGTCCTTCTAAATTTCTACCTTGACTGATCACGATCATGATTGAAGCTTCTTTGTGGCTTGAAAATGAATGGTCTTCTTGAAGACGTATCTTCAATAGTTTTCTTAGATTCTGGTTGACCATGAATCCTTCATTTCAATACTTTTGCATAGCTCTTTATGTTTTCTTCATTCTTATTTTATAGCAACCTTGAGTGCTTCTCTCCATTCTCTATAATTGATGTGGATGTTTTTGTATCTTCAACATTCTTGTTGAGCTTGATGACTTTGACTCTTAGTGTGACAAATTCTTCTTCAATCTTCTCAACCTATTCTCCTTTATTCATTATCTGAGACTTCATGACCTCTTCTGTTCTCTTTGCTTCTTCAAGTTGGATTTTCAATGTAATTATTTCTTCTTTGAGTCTTCTCTCTTCTTGACCAAACTCTTCCTCAAGTTGGTTTAAATCATCGGTTCTTTCCTTGAGATGATCTGTCGGTATATTTTCTCTCGTTTCCGCTTCTTCCTTTTCTGATGTTATGTTGGCTTCTAAACATTTCTTTTGATATGCTAGAGTTTCTTCAATTCTTGTGGCATCTTCTAGCTGAGTTCTTAAATTCTTGATGACCTGTCGAGTTTTTTCGGAACCTTGAACACTTTCCTTTTTCATCATCAATTATTTCTTGGATGACTTGTTTTATTCTCTTTCTTTCTTTAGATATTCAATTGCACTGATCAATTGTTCTCTGTTATCAACTTTTTCTTCTTCATACTCTTCCTCTTTTGAATCTGTCTGACATGATGAGCATCTTTCTTCTTATTTTGTACCTACATATTCTTTGTCATTTTCTGATTATGTGATGGGTGAAGAATATACAATATGTAACTTATCTCAAAGTTCTTTGGCCGATGAATATTTACCAACCTTTTCTCTTACCAGATTAGGTAATCCTTCCCAGATGAAATCAATTTCTATTTTGTTATTCTTCTTCAATTCCTTCTTAGATGCAGTGTTTTCCCTTTTTGAACTATCATATCCTGTAATAATTGATAGTCAAATATTATGTCCATGTGCCTGTAAAAATATTTTTGTCCTTGTGGTCCACATTTCATACTTTAAACCATTCTGACCATTAAACATTGGTACTCCATTCTCAGAATAATCCATGATCTCCTTCCAGTGGTTAAACTGTTTCCTGAAGGAACCCGCTCTTATACCAATTGTTGGATTACTAAAAGGGGGGGTGAATCAGTAATAGAGCAATTTAATTATTTTTAACCATATAATCCAAGTGTTATATCAATGTAGCATTATCATCTAATAATTGCAAAGTAAATTAGGAAATGAACAAATGAACAACCATACACATACACAGTACACCCGTGTTTTACGTGGAAATCCAAAGCGGGAGAAAACCACAATTTTTTTTTCTTATATGTCTTGAAGAATTACATTCATTGGAAGAACCAACTTCCTTTGTTTTCCAACTGCAACTGGAAGGAGACTCCAACCCCCTAGTTTCTCAAGCTACAACTCGAGGGAAGCTCCAACTCCCCAATTTTCTAGCTATAACTAGAAGGATACTACAACCCCCTATGCTATCTGGCTACAACTGAAAGGTGGCTATAACCACATGTCCTTGCTTCGTCCAACTGCCCTGGTATAGAAGTAGAATGATGAAATCGTTGTCACACTATCATTGTGAGATATACCACTGTACAATTGTACCAAACTATAACACTGACCTACATCCAGCCTGTACCAATAACTTGAACCATGCATCAACCATGCATCGACTTGTACCTCAGCCTGTAATCAACCTATACCATAAACAAGTGCATCATCCATGCACCAACCTGTACCAAACAACCTGTAATCAACCTGTACCATAAAAAAGTGCATCCAACCAGATACCAAGTGCATCCAACCATGTACCAATTATGTACCAATCATGTATCAACTACTCATCAACTATGACTCATCAAGATGTACCAACATCATCAACTATACACCTCATGTATGTGCCAACTCATTAACTACTTGTCTCAACCATGTACCCAACATGTACCTCAACCAAAATCCCTCATAAATTTCATCATCCAAATCTGATTTGTAACTCTGTAATAGACTTGGTGTATATGATCACATACCTACAAACCTTCCTTAACTTTAACAACAAGAGACTAGCATTTTCATCAAAATTTTCTTTAGTCTCACATGACTAGTTTTGGATTGGTCAACAACCCTAAATTGAAATAATCATAACTATGTACCTGTAATGAATAAATATATGAAAATAGTACACAATGTTCTTTAGTGTGTTTTATGAAATTCTTCCAAGTGCCACTACTTGGAACCTCTCAGAAAAGGAGTTATAGCAAAAATGGCATAGCTTGTTGAATTCTGGCTTATTCTAGAGAGCAAACTTGTAGAGCATGCTCCGCACAAAATATTTGTTGTATTCATATGAAAGTGTTACACAGGATAATACTGAATGTACTCTAACCAACAAATTTGTTATTACTTAATTTTGATCTTTTATGAATATGTTATGACGTTGTTACCCGAAACACTTGTTTTAGACTAGTTTCAGGACTAGCCACAAACCCTATTTTCCATAGAGTGTAACTCCAAAACTACAAGGACCTACAAGATAAAATGTACTCGGATATGTTTTCTCAATGTCCTATAAATTTCATGGTCTAAATCATTATAAAAAAATGTTATTGTGAAAATGGTGAGATGACCTGTAAATAACATACCTTAGAAAGCATCATCAAAAGAATTTATCCTCCCTTGAATTTCGGCCCTCTTTACTTCACCCTCTCTCCGAAATTCGACTTAGATATCCTTTGGTTATATCATTCACCTATAGATATTCAATATTCTCAAGTGTGATATAAAATGAGAGAGTCTTGCCTCTTATTTATACTTTCATGTAGCTTCCTCAAGGGGTTACCTTTTAACCATCTTAACCCACTTTGCTTATTTTAGGGTTAACAAACTTCTAACCACTTGTCCAATTGGTAATTTATCCATTGATTTTATTATTTAAATAATTTATTTTGTATCCACTTTGACTTATAGTACACTCATCACTTCACTTTACCTCAAGGCGTTACCTTCTAACCATCTTAAACTACTTTCCTTATTTTAGGGGTAACCAACTTCTAACCACTTGTCAACTTAGTAATTTCTCCATTAACTTTATTATTTAAATAATTTATTTTGTATTCACTTTGAATTATAGTACACTCATCACTTCACTTTATTAT
>JZKD02S2154817.1:247470-261627 GCA_000966675.3 Picea glauca
AACCACTTTGACTACTTTGACCTTTTGGGGCTTCTAGATGACTCATGAGGGTTCTCCAACTTCACATGGCCATAACTCTCTAACCGCGAGGAGTTATGTGACATTCCACATACCAGTGGAAATAGAATGACATTTACTATCCATATAGAATAGTATTACCTACAAAAATATCAAAATTCCTACCTTTATCCATCAAACAAACTTGGGTCCATTACCCAAACCTGGGTTCTACAACTTCTCATGGCCACAACTCTCTAACTGTGAGGAGTTATGTGACGTTCCAAATACCACCGGAAATGGAATGAGATGTAATATCCATATATAATAGTATTACCTTCAAATAAATTAAAACTCATCCAATTATACATGAAAAAATCTTGGGTCCATTACCCAAACCGTTGTGCTACCGAAATTCGCTACCGGAATTCCTCCAAGGGATTACATCAATCACTACAGGTTGAAATCAATCTACAATATCACTCTCCAATGGTTGACATCAATGACAACCAACAATCCATATCAATGGCCCATCAACCTAAGTCAACTATCTGCCATCTCGATCATAAATAATGGATTTGAGCAACCCAAAATGTACCCAAACATGATGAAAGAATATTTGTGTTTTTTGTTCATTTGTAACCTACTTCTTACGAGGCATAAAAATACACATTTTTCTGAAACTGTCAACCACAACATAAAGATAATCATGGTTATTTTTTGACATAGGTAGACCTCCTACAAAGTCCATGGAAATTATTTCCCAAGGACGAGAAGGAATTGGAAGTGGAGTATACAAACCCAACTTTCTATTTCTAGGCTTGCTTGTAGAAAATAAAGAACATCCTCTTAGATATCTTGAAAAAATTTCATTCATTTTAGGCCAATAGCAATACCTTTGCAAATTAGCCACCATCTTCCCTACACCAAAGTGGCCAACAATAAGAGAAGAATGTTTTTCCCTTATGATGTTGACTCTTTCACCCTGTGGAATACATAGCTTGCCTAGATGATACAAAATCTTATTATGCACATGGTAATCCAATTCCTCAACTTGGTTAGAATGACACATAGTTGCATAAACCTCTTTAAAATTAGCATCTAAAGCATATTGTTCAACATAGATCTCATGCATGGTAGAATTATGCTTAAGAATAACTTAAGCACTAACAATAGGCCTAGAAAGAATATCAACAACTTTATTATAAATACCTTTCTTATACATGATAACCAAGTGGAATTGTTGTAGGAAACCCATCCATCTGAGGTGCCTTGCTTGTTATAGCTTTGTTTATGATTGTAAGTATTGCAATGATTGATGATATGTGTGAATGATAGTTTCTTTATCATAAAACTTGGTAATTATGATATAAAATAGAAGATAAAATAAAATATAAAAATAAAATTCATTTCTACCATATTAAAATATACAAATAAAATTCTAAATTGAATTCTGTGTTTGTCTAACAGACCTTTTAATATTTAAAAATAACATTCTTGAAAATGATAAACAACATTGTTATCATATGTTTTAATATGAATTTTTTATTAATCCACTCACACCACGTTAATATTTTTTCTTCCTTTGGAAACATGTTATGAAACTGGTCACTTTTGTACCTTCATAATTCGAAACACATTTTAATAGAAAAAACTTTTCTTGATAGGCACATACAACACATCAACTTTATTACTTATTCAAAGTCACGAGTCAACGATATGGGAGTCCAGAGGGTGGCTGTGATTAACAGAGAAAAATATAATTCTGTCATATTCACAAAATCAGAATCAGAGTCAACACAGACTAGGAAAAAGGTTTAAAATGAAAGAACTTAGAGGTTACAAGAATAGAAATGTTTATCTTCTTCTTATTAATAATTTCATTGTAATCCTATGTTTTATATTTAAATTTCACAAGTAAAAACTAAGAACTTCCTAGAGTTGTATGATTGTGAACAAAAAAAATTGTACGCGACTTTTTGGTTGAAACCAATTCAGTAATTTGTAAACAAAGTGGACACTTTGCCCATCATCCTATCAAAATATAGTTGGAAGGTGCAAGTACAAAATGGAAGGAATTTAGTTAACCTAATTGATTGAATGATCTAAATAAGATCCAACAAGAAAAATTGGTTATCGACACAACACTCTAGGATGATCAACATAGGCAAAGTTTAAGCCTATGATGACGAAGAAGATCGACTTGTTGGCATGAAGGGCCACATGCCATCACATTTGATGTCTATTCTTGTATGTAATATATGTAAGAAAAGAAGTGTTATCACATAAATTTGTCAAAGAGTCATAGGACGACCAAGTCCTTTGTTACATAGAAATGTCCAAGCGCAGGACTCAAAAGCAGTCCATTTCGGGTTTGAAATACAAGCAGTGAGAGGGTTTGCTTTTCCAATGATGAAGATCCCAGGAGAAGTTCAGAACAATGGCTCGCATGTATTTGGCATGTCAAATTTGCGCGAGGTCTAGCGCTAGACAGAAGCCCGTGAGTTAAAGATCAGGCGCCACGTGTCCTTCTCCATCGGACGATCATGATTTACTTCGGGCTTCGGGAGTTTCGACTTCTCCCCTCTCACTTTCATCTCGAGTGTTTTCTCTTGAAGTCCATCGATCATTTCCACATTTCCATCCAAATCTAACAGTGGTAGTTTGCTTCGGGAGTTCAGGTTTTGGGTGTTTTGGCACTTCTCCTCTCGATTTTCTCTGAAATGCTTTTCCCGGAATACACGAATATTTGTCTTGCATCTAGGCCATAAACGACCAAGGTTTCAAATTCATATCTCTTTTGCACTCTAGAAAAATCTCAGTCAATGGATCCTCCATCCCCTCGCTCTCGAGTACACGAATATCTACCGCGTGTCTGCCTCTGATGGACGATCATGATTTGTTTCTCCATTTCGTGTTTTCGGAGTTTTGGCTCCTCTCTTTTTGGTTTCTTCTGAAAAAAATTCCTGTAGAGTGCATGGATCTTTTTCATGTGTCCTCCTAGATCCAACGACTTAGATATTCTCCAGAATCCTTAGCTTCGACATTCTCGCTCCCTCCTTTTTTGAAAATTCCCAAAGTGTTTCTACTGTGGGTTTAAGTTCTTTTTCCACCTATCCATCTGGCACTGACACATGGCACTCAGTCTAGGAACCTTTGGGCATATCATCCTCTTGTTTCCAAGTGACGTGTGTCACCCTCCTTTCCATGACACATCAACATAGTGACGTTAGGCCACCACATTAGATCATCCTCTGGGAACTCTTCTTGTTCAGTGCCAAAATTAGCTCCATCTCCAAGTGCAATTAGAATGATCCTAAAGTTGGCAAGTAGATAAACTTTAGCGAGGGTGATAAATTGGCAGGACTGCCCAGATCATAGAACAAGACTAGATCAACGACCACACTTCATTGTGAGGACGCAACTTACTCGAGCGTTAAAATCCTTGAGTGGTCCTATAATCGAAACCGTGGTATAGTAAAAGAGCTACGTGGAGTAGGGTGGTGAATTACAGGCTCAAAAGTAGTGTGGGTCCAAACTGCCTTCGATGGCCTTGCATTCACGTGCTTATAAAATGACAAATCTGAGAGTAGCATGTGGCTTCCCCCTAGGCATTAAGCCTCGTTGTGATCCCAAGAAAAAGAGCAGTTAATGAAAAAGGAGTGGTCCTGCAATTGAAACCGTGGTATAGTAAAAGAGCTATGTGGAGCAGGGTGGTGAATTACGAGCTCAAAAGCGATGTGGGTCCAAACTGCCTTCGATGGCCCTGCATTCCCGTGCTTATAAAATGACAAATTTGAGAGAAGCATGTGGTTGCACCCTAGGCATTAAACCTCGTTGTGATCCAGAGAAAAAGAACAGTTAATGAAAAAAGAGTGGTGGTTGAAACCTCGACTCACTCCATAAATATAAAGAATGAAGGGTCTGGTCATGGAGACAGAACTGTTAGCCCAAGGTACCCCTATGGATGGTTTTTTATGCAAGCCCATGTTTATCTGAGATTGCGTCTGATAGAAGGATACACGCACAGTTTGATAGAAGGATGCACAGATGTAAATCTTTGAATGGGATGTCCAAGTCACACTTCTGGAAGTTGTGAACTGATATGATTATAAATAGTTCAGTTCAATATTTTGTTAAGGTCATCAACTGGTTGAGCAGAGCTACCTATTTTGTAATATTTTGATACCAGAGTTGTTCTCTGGTTATGTATAAAACTTGAGACTTTCGCATTAATAGAAGTCAGCTTCTTTCATCTTCTTGTTTAAACTGTGCTGAAACACTCATGCATGGAGGATCCAGATGAGGGTTTTAGTTGTATTGTAATGTAGGTTTGACTATAATGTTGTTGTGACATGTTCCAGTACTTTCCTTTTATTGTCTTATTTCCCCTTATGCTGAAATGCTTGTGCATGGAGGATCGAAACGAGTTTTCGTAGTCGCATGATAATGGAGGTTTGATTTTTATTCTACCGTGATATATTTCAGTGTCTGAAACTTAAGTTCAAGAGTTCTCTTGTGCCTGAGTTTTTCTTCACCAAGCTGCTTGAAGGCCAGATGCTCATGGAAGACTTGTCCAACTTTCTCCCTAAGTCTTCCTTTTTCTCACCTTTAACCTTAAACCATTAACTTAAGTTAATGAGGACCTCATTTCCTTATGCATTGCTTGTCCATTTTCTATGTTAAAACATTCTTTTATTGAGCTTTTTCCATTTGACCTCCATTCATAAAACCTACCTCAACAAACATTTTGATGGGTACTGGGCTTATCCTCTCCCAATATGAGGGTGACTCTCAGTGCTAATAGGAAGTATAATGTCATACGTAAAAGAATAATGAGACTCTCATAATACATTTTCCACGTGGGCAAAAAAAAAAGACAAACAAAAAAACAAAAGAAGGAGAAGCAGACCAAAGAGAAGTTGAAGCGCTGGGGATGCCTAACCTTCTAGCTATCCTCCGAGTCGACTCAATATTCTATATCATGTATCCCCACAATGAGAAAGGGGTTCTTTGGCTGGGAATGATGTAGAGAGGTTTCCCATATGTCACTGAGGAGAATAGAGACAAACCAGAAAGCCTGTAATGTGCCCATTGCTGAATAATAAAGAGCCTGGCCAAAGCCAAAAGAATGTTGGTTTTCCCATTTGGGTTTCCAAGGTAAATTTGAGTTTATGTGTGGTGATTTGTTTGTAGCTATGTTTTTCATGAATGGATAATGTGTGCGGTGTAACTTAATGGTTATTTGTATATCGTTTAGAAAATAATACTTCATGACAGTTATAGTCTGAGCTCGTTTTATATTAATGTGGTTCTCATGGGTTGGTAAAAAGACCAACAACTCTTTAAACACACCCATACGTTGATTTAGAGGTTGGAAATAAATGACCCTCCTAGAGTTGTTGCTATTCATTTGGGGGTTTCTAATTTTGTTTTTAGATTCATTGGGTACATTCTCGACCTTGATGGGAATTTTTCTTTGCTAACAAATCATAGACGACATATATATCAAATTATGGGATTGTCAGGGTGTTTATTAGCTTCCCACGGACCACATACACATTTTTTCCCATTCTCCCACTATCAAATTCACCACAAAATGTTTTCCTTCATCATCGAATGCAAAACTGACTTATGAAATGTTTTTTTGTGTCTGTGAATGACACAATCAACTTCCATATGTTTTTTGTGCACCACGGGTCACCAAAATTCATCCCAAAACATTTTCTTACATCGTTGGTGATGAAATTCACCCTCGGACTTTCTCCTGAGCCTGTTGGTCACCAATTTCGATGTTCAAAAGTTTTTTCTTCACTACTAGTCATTGAATTCACATTTCAGTTATTTATTTTAACCTTAGGTCAACCCATCTCTGATCGAGTTTCCTTGGTCGAATTCCTTTTCTCATATGACTGACAATCCTTCCTAGTCAACCCAATCCACCCACGACTCAGTTGGGTTTTCTTCTGGTCAATTTTACTTGACTTGGTCGACCCAACTTGGGTCAACTCAACTTGGTAGACTTGTTTTTTTGTGAACTCGACTGGTATTCCTTTCGACTTATTTTCCGACTTGACTTGTATTCCTTCCGGATAATTTCTCCGACTTGAATTTCGAATAATGGACTTTATTTTTTTATTTAGGTCGACTCAACTTGCAGCTTGATTGTTTGAGTATTTTCTCGTCAACAAAGAGATAATTTTATATTTCTTTAGATATTTTCCATGTTGGTGAAATGGAGAGACTACAAGCCTCTTGTTTACAGATCAGATGGTATCAGAGAAAAATTTTGAATGCATTTAGTGAGACATGTATGGTAAGTACCCGTATTGATTACAAAATAAGTGGACAAGAGTTGTTTGATAGGGATAGCATGAAGCAGAGGATAAAAAATGTCAAGAAAAATTATGAAGAAGAAGAAAATCCTAGGGTTAGTTTGAATATATTTGAGAAGAGTTTGTCCACATTGACATCAAAGGTGTCACAACTATTGGCAGTGAAGAAAAAGGAAACACCATCAATAGAGACTTTTCATGAAGGCCCTAGGAAGTAAGAAAATAATTCATAGACAGAGCGTAAGACTGAGCCAGAGATTGGAGAGTGTAGCTACATCAAGAAAAAAGTGTTACCTTTTTGTGTAGAGGTCAAGGTGGACATCAAGCTATCAAGTTGAACCAATGACTACAACAGATGGAAGTATACTTCAACGTGCATGAAGTAACAGGAAAATGAAATATTATTTTTTCTTGATTGAAGCTTGAAGGTTATGCTTTGACATGGTGGGAGAGTGATGTAGTAATATAGCACTAGAAAATGAGACACCAATAAATTATTGGAAGGTGTTCAAAAACATGATCAAATATCAGTTTTATCCAACATGATATGAGGAACACCAACAAATAGTAAGGCATTACTTTAGTCAGAGATAAGGACAATCAGTGCAGGAGTTCAGGACAAAATTCAGGAAGAAAACCATTCAAATGGGAGTCTCTCTCAAAAGTCTAGACATGTTAGTCAAGTATTTAGGGGAATTGTTACGTCAAATTCATAGGAAATTGATGTTATTTAGACCAAAGACAATTGATGAGGCCAATATTCAAGCACAATACCTTGAGGGAGACAAGCAAAAAAAACAAACAAGTACTCACAAGAAATTAGAACCACAAGAGAAACAAAGAAAGAGGAAAAACAAGAAGAAGTATTATGAGAAGAAGATTGTGGTTGCAATAGAAGAATAAGAAGCACCTTCCATCCAACAATGTAAAGGATGTGATAGAAAGGGATGCACCGAGGAGAACTGTTGGAAACTACACCATGAGAAGTGCCCCAATTATTTTTAGAAAAAGAAGAAGAATACATTAATATCAGTGGATGTTGAGGAATGAGCAGATAACACATCAGACCCAAAAGGGAACATTCACTGCACTCATATTCATAAAGAGGTGGCATTGGTAGTTGCATTCACAAGGAGGAGAAGGTAATGAAGGAACTTTTCTGCATTAAAATCCACATGAAGCAAAGCAAAGTGAATTATTTGTTCGATCCAAGTTCACAATCCAACTTGATATATGCACAATTGGTTGAGAAGTTTTGATTGGGGACTCAAGATCATCCACATCCATACCCCCTGGGTTGGGTAAGGAAAGATATGGAATAGAAAGTGAGTAAGCAGTGAGAATTTAAGTTTTTCATCAATCAAAACTTTGTTGATGAAGTAGTTTCAAATGTGGTTCCTATGAACATATGTGGAGTCATCTTGGGAAGTCCATATTTGTACATGAGGAATGTTATTTTTAGAAGGAGAGAGAACTAATATCTAGGCTAGTCAAGGAGGGAAAGTCGTATGCCATAAATTCACACCACAACAAACCTAAACTCTCTTTGATCAATGCCCATCAGGAAAGAAGAGTCATGCGCAGTACAAAGAAGTTTGTCTTACTATTCTTGAGAGAAGGAAAACAACAAGGAGAAGGAAACAGGTTGGAGATGAAGGCATCATTGGAAGGATGTAGTGGGAAGCAACGTCAACAATTACAACAATTGATTGAATCCTACAATGAAGTGTTTCAAGAGACTTAGGGAGTCCACCCAAGAGAGAGGTTGAACACGATATTCAGTTGTTGTTGGAGTCACCACTTCCTAACATTGGGTTGTATAGGTAGTTTGTCATCAAAGAAGATGAAGTGAAGAAGCAAATGCAAAAATTATTGGAGTAGGGATTAATCAGACCCAGTACATCACCATGTGGTTCACCCATCATCATGGTGCCAAAGAAAGATGGAAGCTAGAGAATGCGCATTGACTACCATGCCTTGAATAAGATCACCATCAAGAATAGAAGTCATTTGCCAAGGATTGATGACTTGTTGGATCAAATGCAACAAGACAAATTATTCACTAAGTTGGACCTCAATTCAGGTTACCACCAAGTGAGGATCAAAGAAGAAGACAAATGGAATACATTGTTCAAAGAAAGACAAGGTTTGTACAAGTGGTTAGTAATTCCTTTTGGATTATGCAATGCACCTGCAACGTTTATGAGACTAATGAATGAAGTGTTATGTCTCTTCATTGATTCTTTTGTAATAATATATTTGGATGACATACTAATATTTAGCAATGCTTGGAAAGAGTGATTCTCACATGTGACATAGGTACTAGAGACCTTGAATAAAAATCAATTGATTTCCAACTTGTGGAAGTGTGAGTTTGGAAAGACTTCCTTGATATATCTTGGACACGTGATTGGAGGATGGGAGGTGAGGGATGATCCATAGACGATTTCAGCCATCACTCAATGGCCTATTCTCACCAATGTGACAGAGGTCAGGAGTTTCATGGGAGAAGCTCAATATTTGAGGAAATTCATTGTAAACTTCTCCACAGTATCAGTGCCATTGCATGCCATAACTTCCAAAGGAAAGAGCTTTCATTGGGGTTAGACACAACAAAGAGAATTTTAAGACTTGAATAAAAATATCAATGATGCTCTAGTCTTAGCCATGTCAAATTTGCAATGACCTTTTGAGATGGAGACTGATAGTGGATATGCATTAGGAGCATTTCTCATGAAAGGAGGAAGGCTTGTGTTCTACCATTCATATTTGTTTCATGGAGAAGTGCTTAACTATCCCACATATGATAAGGAGATATTTGTGATTGTAAAAGAAGTGAAGAAGTGGAAGAATTACCTCTTGGGAAAAGAGACTATCATACACATGGATCATTTGCCCCTTCAATATATACAAAGTGAGAGAAAGATACCATAGGTGAGGCATTACAAGTGGCTAGGTTTCTTGCAACAATTTAATTTATTTTTTAATGACAATAAAGGAGTCACAAATAGACTAGTAGACATTCTCTCTCGACCACCACTGAAGAGGATTGCAAAAATTGGAATGATAATGCAGCTTGAGCCTTTCACTCGTGAACTTATGAGTGAATATTATGAGAGAGATGATGATTTTAGAGGATTCTATAAGAGGCTAAAGAATAGGTTGGTCGCTTTCACGAAAGGAAATGAATACCACATCCAAGATGGGTTGTTGTACAAGTTGGACAAGCTATGCATACCCTAAGAGAGAGGAGTTTAGCTGATGAGAGAAGCACACACTTCTAGGGCTGCTAGGAATTTTGGCATAACAAATATAGTGGTGAATCTGCAACGGTATGTGTATTGGCCAAAGATGCAGGAGAAAGTGGCAATTTTTATTAGAGGTTGTGTTATTTGTAGTGCTAGCAAGCCAAGCAACCAAAAACTTGGCTTGTACATGCCATTTCCAGTGCTAAGTAGACCTTGGCAGAGCATATCCATGGATTGTTTTGGAGGTTTACCTATGACTCGTAGAGTCCATGACTAATTGATCATTATGGTCGAACATTTCAACAAAATGTGTGTGTTCATTCCCTTTAATAAGACAATATTTGGATGAGAAGCAACTGAACTATTTTTCAGTCATGTCTGGGTACATTTTGGATTTCCAACTTCCATCATATGTGATCAAGACAACAGGTTCTTAGGCAGGTTTTGGACAACGCTTTGGGAAATAATCAATACCAAGTTGAAGTACTCCACTTCCTTCGATCCTCAAAATTATGGACAAACCGAGGTAGTAAACAGGACCCTGGCGTAATATCCTTGACAATGCCCCAGTTATATTATGAATTATAATCACATTTATGAATTGTAATCATGTTTTGTAGGTTGTTGAGCCGAGTATTGATAAGTTGGTGGGCTTATGTGTTTATTAGGCCAGAGAGCCTAAGTGTTAAGGGCAGGAGCCTATTTTTGTATATGTAATTATGCATAACATTAATAAAAATATAAACATCATTGCGTGCAGACCGACCACGAAGAAAGAGTGATGGGGGCCTAATATTCCACAAGATGGGTAAGGGAAAAGGGGGCTAAAAGTTTGGAAGAGAGGATAAATGTTGAGCCTAGGGGCTAATATTGGGGGCTTAAGTCCTTGGGAATAATAATTTATTATTATTACAAAAGATATGGGAAATGTAGGTTTTTATCCTAAGTTCCTGGAAAGGGGGAAGGTGTGAAAAAGGGAATGCATGTTGATGGAGTGCATGCAGCCTCATGGGCAACATGTATCGACCCAGGTACATTCAATTTAACCCAAGAATCGAGTCGTGATGGGGGTTCATCCCCCATTTTTCCGTCCACTGTCTAAACTGAGGGATCTCTACGTTTGAGTTATGTAAGCCTCATGTAGCCTTGAAACCCAAAGCCTGTGATGTTTTCTTGAGAAGACGATACACCCTCTGCCTAAACTGTTGATTCTGTGTTCGACCTCTACTTGAATTGCTTGTCATGCATCCTGCAAATAGGTGTTACCTGAACCGTGTTGATTTTTAGTGGCTTGTTTCCGTTTCCTATTTCCACAACTCATTTTCCTGTTGTTGCTGTCACCTGTGAGTTAACTCAAGATGTTTTCGTTGTTGTCATTCTGAACTTGAGGGAATTGATTTGGAAACTAGTGAAATAACTGGGTTGTCAGGCCCATGGTAGAAGAGGTAGGTTGCCAGGCCTGTGAGCAAATCTCTTCAGGTGAGGGAGTTGGCTGGGGAAGTCGTTTTCTTTTAGAGAGAGTCCATTACCAGCTACGGAGCTCTGAGAATTCCTGATCCAGCCTGTTGCGAAGGCTCAAAGGGGAGGTGAAGCACCAATGGATTGTACTTGTGAAGGTGTATACTCCTGAGTGTAACAAGCATGTGGGGAATGAGAGTCTGTTAGTGGTGGGTGTAAGAAGGCTCCTGGAGAGAATCCATCCAATTTCTCTATGCAGTTTTCCTGTAACCTCAACCTAGTCTAGAATTCCCTTACCTTGGGTGGAGCTTAGTCCCAGCTCAGGGGTGACCCACTATTGAGCGTGATGAGAACTGATGTCTAAGGCTGGGAGGTTTGTGGAAAGTATGCATGTGGTTGGTGGAGTTACTACAATTTCAAAGATAAGTATATGCATGTGTTTAATTTCAATTAAAATGCATGTCTGTGATGCTTGCAATATTATGATGTATTCCGTTGCGATGATATTTACTATTGATTCCATTAATTCTGTGGATATTTGAGAATTCTTGATCCGACCTGTTGCCAAGGCCCAAAGGGGAGGTGAAGCACCGATGGATTGTTCTTGTGAAGGTGTATACTCTCGAGTGGAAGAAGCATGTGGGGAATGAGAGTCCATTAGTAGTGGGCGTAAGAAGGCTCCTGGAGAGAATCCATCTGATTTCTCTGTGCAATTTTTCTATAACCTCAGCCTAGTCTAGCATTCCCTTACCTTGGGTGGAGCTTAGTCCCAGCTCGGGGGTGACCCACTGTTGAGCATGATGAGAAGTGAGGTCTAAGGCTGGGAGGTTTGTGGAAAGTCTGCACGTGGTTGGTGGAGTTACTACAGTTTCAAAGATAAGTATATGCATGTGTTTAATTTCAATTAAAATGCATGTCTGTGATGCTTGCAATATTATCATGTATTCCGTTGCGATGATATTTACTGTTGATTCCATTAGTTCTGTATGTTAGCAGTAATTATATGTTTACTCTGTTAAGCCATTAGCTTCATTTAAACACATACTACATAAGTATGAGAATGTTTTTGCATAGTAGCGTTTCCCGACAAGTGGGTTGATGGCCAGGGACGTTACAATATGGTATAAGAGCCCAAGGTCTCAACGTTGAGCCTAGATGGGTCGGATAAGTGGTCTTTGGACCCAAGGTTTCGAGAGGAAATTGTGTCTGGAGGACTAATTTCGAACCTTAGAATGTTTTTGAGTGCCAACGGGTTACTTGGCCGTGTACGAAGCTCAGGAGAGTAGCGATGAAATAAAAATGCAGCCAGCATGGAATTTGACCACACAGAGAGAGGGCACTCAACACTTGGGGTGTTGGAGCCATAGGATCTATTTGAAAAGAAAGGAAAAACCTTTATGATCATTAGATCTGGAGAAGGTGCCAGGAGTATATCCGATAAGCCTTTCGGGAGTTTGGTTGTCAGGAAAAGTGGGGTGCACTGAGACACAAACCCCCGAAACCCAAAAATATGAAGTCCCGAGAAGATATACACCATAGATCCGGGAAAAATATCTTGTCCTTTGGATCGCGCAGAAGAGAAGAGGGTAATTTCAGGAGTTCGACTATCAGGAGAAGTGGGATGTGCTTATTCACAAACTCGCGAAGCCCGAAATCACGAAATCCCAAAGAGCCAAAGTAGTGGGTTGGGTTGACATCACTTGGATGGATGTTGTTAAGCCCTAATATTGGCTCATTACCCCTTGATTAGGGCATATTAGATTAGTAATGTTATTTTATTTATGTCGGATTTATTCCATTAGTTGTAATTATACCTCCTAGTCTCATATATATACCAAGGAGACATTTTCATTTGAAATCATCTTGTACTTGAACATTTATGTGGGGTAAAAGGAGGTTTCCCCCTCGAAGAGGATTATTATATGAAATTATCTCTTTTTCAAGGTGTTGATTACTTATTCCGAGGTTTCTTTATGCTATATTGATATTTGGTTCTTAACATATGGTATCAGAGCTCAAGGTCTTGGGGTTTCGCTGCTACATCTGAGATACTGTGGAATTTTAGCTATAATTTTTTTTATACAATGATTTAGAAGGAACGGATTGGATTATATTTATTATATGGATCAAGGTATGTTGGGTTAAAATTTCATCTCTTGAGGCCTTATAATTTCAGAGATACAACCTTTTTAAGATAGGGTTCTGGAATCATCCTGAATTGAGTCATTGTGAAATTTTCGCTATAATTTTTTTTTTTGTAACGTTTCAGACCCTAAACTCTGGAGGATATTATCAGACATTAGTGAGGTATATATGGTAGAATTTTCAGCTTCTGTGTCATCTTAAATTTGTATATACACCCTGTGGAAGATAGGGTATTTGACTAGTCCTATTGACTAGTCTCAAGAAGGTGTTCCAGGTAAAACAATCATAAATTCCTCCTAGAGTATCCAAATTGAGTGAGACCAATTGCATTGGACAACGGACAAAATGTAGTAGTTCTGGCATGAGTTTCATAATTTTATATCAATTATTTTTTGCAGGGCACACTATACAAATGAGATCTTATGGAAAGGCCAAAAATCGGCAAGTTGTGGGGAAGTTACCGTAAATTCCACTTGGCACATCCAATTTTTATGAGACCTGGGGAATTGAAGAGAGGAAATATCAGATACCTACAAAAAATAAAATCTCATACTCAGAAGGGCCGAAATTTTGGAGATATAATAAAAGGAAGATTGTCTAGCAGAACCACCTCAAAATCAAGGTTTAAAGTGATACTAGGCCAACATGCCACCAAAAAAGGGAACTTCTACACCAAATAAGCGTCCAGACAATCCTACTTGGACTCTTGATGAAGGTGAATAAATGCATAGGGACATAAATGTACTACAAAAGAATATGGATTCAATGGAAGCTAAGTTGGATACTAAGATGGATTCAATGGAAGCTAAGTTGGATACTAAGATGGATGGTTTAAAAGGGGATATCATGGAAGGATTGCAAATTTTCCTAATAGAGAGGACACCTGAAAGTGAAAATGTATCCCATGAAATTCATGATGAGGACACAAGGAAGGTGAATCAAGAATGGAGAAACTCCAACTTTGGGTTGAAGAC
>JZKD02S2154817.1:264345-292830 GCA_000966675.3 Picea glauca
TGCCTGCATCTTCACGAGTACACCCAGTTTTCCATGTTTCATGCTTAAAGAAGGTTATAGGTGAAAAGATCCCAGTTCAAACTATATTTCCAGAACTTGATGAGGAAGGAAAAATGATATTGGATTCTGAAGCCATCACTAACACAAGAATTCGTCAGCTGAGGAATAAATTCATTTCAGAGTATCTCATTAAATGGAGGAAACTACCGGTTGAAGATTCCATTTGGGAAGATGAGTCTTTTATACAGAAGCATCCAAAGTTACTCAAGTGTTGTGGACAACACTTGTCTCAAGGGACGTGGCATGTTAAGTCTTAATATTAGCTCATTACCCCTTAATTGGGGAATATTAGATTAGTAATGTTATTTTATTTATGTCAGCTTTATTCCATTAGTTGTAATTATACCTCCTAGTCTCTTATATATATCAAGGAGACATTTTCATTTGGAATCATCTTGTACTTGAACATTTATGTGGGGTAAAAGGAGGCTTCCCCCTCAAAGAGGCTTATTTTTTGAAATTCTCTCTTTTTCAAGGCGTTGAGTACTTATTCTGAGGTTTCTCTATGCTATTTTGATATTTGGTTCTTAACACATGTGGACCCATGGGATGTGTGCCACGTGCCAGTGGACCCCGAAGGAAAAGTAGATGCAGTGGGGGTCGGAGGGCATCACTTGAGGTAATTTGGACCTTCTTAAGAACACCATGTGTCACCACCTTGGTTGGTGACAACTGTGCTATAGGCCCGGTGGCTAGAAAGGTCAAAAGTTTGAAAGTCGGGAGTTGGAGAGGGAAGTGAGTGTGAGAGCTTCTAGGACTGAAATCTCGAAACTTTGAAAATCGAAACCCCAAAGTTCCAATTAGAGAACCTTGAGATATAGCACTTGGTCATGAAAAATAGTTGTGTGGGTTTGGAAACCGAGAGAAAAGGGCTAAGGCCTGATTCCACTATAGAGCTGAGCAGAGCTCGAAAAATTCATGGAAACTGAACATTTTCTCGAATCAAGTTGTTTATGAATGCTGTGGGATTTGTTAAGGAATAATGACCTAAAACATTCTAGTTGTCTGCACATTGTGTTTGCAGAAGTTTAGAGAGTGCTAAAACTAGATAGAGTTTCCATTGAGTGCAAAAGAAATGAAGAAGACACAGAATGTATCCAGTTCTGAGGATGAAGCAAAAGGAATGGATATTCATTTGGGAGTTGAAGGATTGAACTCCAATGGCCATGGAGAAGAGATATATAAGGAAGGAAACATGAGGAAGATCATTGAAGGATTGCAAAAGGATTCCCAAACTCGTCGAGTAGATAGCAGAAAGCTCAGGAAAAACAAGGTGAATTTAACATAAAGTTGTTAAATAGTTTGGAGAGAATAGAAAAGAAGTTGGATAAGGAGAGTGACTTGAGAAGAATAGGGAGTCACCAAACTTATGAGGGAAGAAGGTCAAGGAGTGTGGATAGACACCATCATCACTGCCAAGGTCGCTCCAAGAGAAGGACACACAGTAGTTCAATCCCATCCCCTACCAGAAAGCACAAGAGATGTGGAATGGATGAATTGAAGGTAGAGATGAACAAGATTAAGCCTCCTACGTTTGATGGAGAACATCAGAAGGAGGAAGACGCTGAAACATGGTTTATTAGTATGAGAAAATACTTCCAACTACATAATTGTTCCTCTCATGCGAAAGGAAGAATTGTGATGTATCAACTGAAAGGAAAAGCATCCATGTGGTGGGATCAACTTGCGCAAGTGCAACACATTAGAGAGAAAGATATCCCTTGGAAGGAATTCAAGAAGTATTTCAAGAAGAATTATTTGACTAAGAGATATTATGACAGAAATATGAAAGAGTTCTTTGAACTCAAGCTGGGTAGCATGACCATTGATGAATATGAAAATAGGTTTTTGGAATTGCTGAAGTATGTTATGTTCATCAAAGAAGAAAGTGTCAAGATTCAAAGGTATATAAGTGGAATGCCACCTTCCATGGGGAAAAGATCCAGTATGATGACCCAAAACCATGGAAGAAATGATAAGAAGAGCGAAATGCTTATATGAGCAGCAAAGAGAAAAACCTACCTTTCGAAAGGCTTGGGACGACTAGAGGAAGTTCAAGAAAGAACAGAGGTAGAAGGGAAATAAGCCTCCCTTTTTAAGAAATAGTCCTCAAGGACAGCCATCATTTAGAGAGACGAGAATGAATGAAGTAGGGGAACAAAGGCCAAGACATATGCCCATTTAGTGCTGGGGTTGTCTGGGAAACCATAAGTACAGAGATTTTCCCCACAAAAATGGAAAAGTGAGAGATGTCCATAATGTTCAGCAAGATGAAATAGGGGAGGACATGGGTAGTAGAATTCCAAGGATCTATGTATCCCTGGACAACAAGAAAGCTAAATTTCAATCTCACATGATTGAAGTAGAAGGTATGATTAACAACCAACCATTTACTATTTTAATTGATTCAGGGGCTAGCCATAGTTATGTAGATCCTAAAGTGGTGGAAAATTTTCAATTTTCAAGAGGCAAACATGAAAATTCTTGGTTAGTGTAGCTGGCTACAGGAACCAAGAGAAAATTCACTGAGTTAGTTAAGTCCTATCCAATGGATATGAAGGGACTGAGCACAAAGGCTGAATTGAATATTTTGCCTTTAGGTTATTATGAATGTATAATTGGGATGGACTGGTTGGACCAACACCATGCCATCTTGGACTATTGTAACAAGGCATTCACTTTCCTGGATGAGGAATGGAATCATAAAACAATCCAAGGAATTCCCAGAGCTATTGCTATCATAGAAATCTCAACAATACAGCTGAAGAAGTGCTACAGAAAAGGCTGTCAATTATATGCAGCCCATGTGGAGGAAGAATCTAGGGATGAAGTCTCAAATATTGGATATCATGCGGTACTAAAAGAGTTTGAAGATTTATTTCAGGAGGTACCCACACTGCCTCGGAAGAGAGATATTGATTTCTCTATAAACTTGATGCCTGGAGTAGCTCCAGTGTCGAAAGATCCTTACAGAATGAGTACGCCAGAGCTGAAAGAGTTGCAATTTCATCTTGAAAAGATTTCGAAGAAGGGTACATACACCCAAGTGTGTCACCTTGGGGTGCCCCAGTCCTATTCTTGAAGAAGAAGGACGACACACTGAGATTGTGTATTGATTTCAAACAATTGAATAAAGTAACTATGAATAACAAATATCCTCTGTCGAGGATTGATGACCTCTTCAATCAGTTGAAGGATGCAAAGATATTTTTGAAGATAGACCTCAGGTTGGGATATCACTGGGTAAGGATAAAGGATGAAGACATCAACAATAACACCTTTAGAACAAGGTATGGTCATTACGATTTCACAGTGGTGCCGTTTGGACTGTCCAATGAACCCACTATTTTCCTGTGCCTAATGAATGGTGTATTCAGATAATATATGGACAAGTTTGTCATAGTCTTTTTGGATGACATTATGGTGTATTCCAAGTCCAAGGAAGAGCATAAAAAACATTTGAGGATGGTGTTGCAGGTGCTAAGATAGCACCAACTGTATGCCAATTTGAGCAAGTGCTCATTTTATCATGAGCAGATCCATTACTTGGGGCATATTATTTCGAAAGGAGAAGAATTTTCAATGGACAGAGGATTGTGAGAAAATATTTCAACAATTGAAGCAAGTGTTAATCAATGCTCCAATCTTGAGGATTTCAGATCCAAACGAAGATTTTGTGGTGTGCACTGATGCATGCAAAGAAGGACTAGAAGGGGTCCTTAGTCAAAATGGATTCGTAATTTGTTATGAATCCATAAAGTTGAAAGAGAACGAAAGGAACTATGCAAATCATGATTTGGATTTGGTAGCCATAGTACATGCTCTAAATAAGTGGAGGCATTACCTCATGGGAAGGAGGTTCGAATTGAGCACATACCATAATGGCCTGAAGCATTTTTTCGATCAACCAACCTTGAACGCTAAGCAGAGTAGGTGGTTGGAGTTTCTCTGTGAGTATGATTTTTATATCAAGCATATCAAAGGGAAGGAGAATAAAGTGGTTGATGCACTCAAAAAGAGAGTACACGAATTACATGCTACAACCATTAGCATGTTCCAAACTAATATAAAGGGTAGAATTTTGGAAGCTGCAAATGCAGATTTGCAGTACACGGAGTTGGTAGCAAAGCTACAACAAGGTGGGATGCCACAGAAAGTGGAGAATTATATGTTGGAAATTGATGGAATACTTCTGTACAAAAACAAAATGTATGTAGCTAATGTCTAGGACTTGAATTGTATGATTTTGCATGAAATGCATAATGTGCCTTATGCAGGGCACCCTGGATATCATAAAATAGTGGCAGCAGTCAAGAGACATTAATTTTGGCCATGTATGAAGAAAGAGATTGTTGAATACATCACTATATGTATGGAGTGCTAGAAGGTTAAAGCTGAGCACATACACCCAACAGGGTTGCTGCAACCTTTACCCATTCCTGAGTGGAAGTGGGAAGTGGTGACAATGGATTTCATCATGGGATTGCCCATAATAGGCAAGCATCATGATTCAATCATGGTGGTAGTGGAAACGCTTACGAAAGTTTCCCATTTTATTTCACTAAAGACTACTCACAAGGCATCAAATGTTGCTGATATTTTTATGAGGGAAGTATCACGATTACACGGAATCCCTAAGAAAATTGTGTCTGACAAAGACTCGAAATTTAACTCAAATTTCTGGAAGGGGTTGTTCAAATGATTCAGAACGAATCTGAACTTTAATACATCCTATCATCCTGAGTCTGATGGGTAGACATAGAGGGTGAATCGAGTAATAAAAGATATACTAAGGATGTATGTGATGGAAAAACCATCGAAATGGGAAGACTACCTACATTTGGTAGAATTTGCCTACTATAATGGGTATCAAGCATCGTTGAAGATGAACCCATTTGAAGAACTTTATGGCAGGAAGTGAAATACTCTAGTAAGCTGGGATAATCCAGCTGATAGGGTAGTGGTTGGGCCAGAGTTGCTCAAGGAAATGGAAGAACAAATGCTAAAAATTAAGCAGAATTTGAAAGCTTCCCAAGACAGGTAGAAAAGTTATGCTGATAAAAACAGAACCCATAGAGAGTTCAAAGTGGGTGATCATGTTTTTTTGAAAGTAAAATCTAACAGAAGTTCCCTAAAGCTGGGAAACTGCACCAAGTTGGTAGCCAGATTTTGTGGGCCATTTGAAATCCTAGAAAGGATTGGGCCAGTTGCATATATGCTTGCATTACTTGCATCCATGGCTATACATAATGTGGTTCATGTTTCATTGCTTAATAAATATATAGCTGATGCTAATCATGTAATCAATTAGAATGTGATTCAGGTGGAAGAAGAAGGTGTCCTACAAGTGCATCATGTGTGCATATTGGATTGGAAAAGAAAACAACTCCGGAATCGAGCCATAGGGATTGTAAAGGTCCAGTGGACCTATGGTTCTGAGGACACAACATGGGAACGTGAGGATTCTATGCGGGAAAAATACCCGCATATTTTTGAAGATTTTGGAAATCTTGTTGATGTTGTGTAAAAGTTTCACTCAGGACAGTGCAAAAATAAGGGGAGGGGATTGTGATATCCCCAGAAGTGCCCCAGTTATATTATGAATTATAATCACATTTATGAACTGTAATCATGTTTTGTAGGATGGTGAGCCAAGTATTGATAGATGGTGAGCTTATGTGTTTATTAGGCCGGAGAGCATAAGTGTTAAGGCCAGGAGCCTGTTTTTGTATATGTAATTATGCAGAACATTAATAAAAATATAAACATTGCTGCGTGCATATTGACCATGAATAAAGAGTGATGGGGGACTAACATTCCACAAGATGGGTAAGGGAAAAGGGGGTAGAAAGGTTGGAAGAGAGGCTAAGTGTTGAGCCTAGGGGCTTAAGTCCTTGAGAATAATAATTTAATATTATTCCAAAAGATATGGGAAATGTAGGTTTTTATCCTAAGTTCCTAGAAAGGGGGAAGGTGTGAAAAAGGGAACACATTCTGATGGAGTGCATGCAGCCTCATGGGCAACATGTGTCGGCTCATGCAAATGAAATTTAACGCAAGAATCAAAACATGATGGGGGTTCGTCCCCCATTCTGTTGCACACTGTCTGAACCAAGGGATATCTATGTTTGAGTTCTGTAAGCCTCATGAAACTTTGAAACCCAAATACTGTGATGATTTCTTGAGAAGACAATACACCCTCTGCCCAAATTGTTGAGTCTGTGTTCGAACTCTGTGTTAATTGCTTGTCACGCATCCTGAAAACGGGTGTTACATGAACCATGTTGAGTTTTAGTGGCTTGTTTTCATTTCCTGTTTCCACACCTCTTTTTCTTGTTGCTGTTGTCACCTGTGAGTTGACCCAAACTATTGTCATTGATGTCATCCTAAACTTGTGGGAATTGATTTGGAAACTGGTGGAAGAACCGGGTTGTCAGGCCCATGGTAGAAGATGCAATTTTTGATGCATGTGAGCAACTCTCTCCAGGTGAGGGAGTCTGCTGGGGAAGTGGTTTTCTTCTAGAGAGAGTCCAACACCAACAATGGATTTCTGAGAATTCATGATATGGCCTATTTCAGAGGCCTAGAGGGGAGGTGAAGCACTAATGGAATTTTCTTGTGAAGGTGTATACTCCTGGGTGGAACATGCATGTGGGGAATGAGATTCCATGCGTATTAGGTGTAAGAAGGCTCCTAGAGAGAATCCATCTGATTTCTTTGTGCAGTTTTCCTATAACCTTAGCCTAGTCTAGCATTCCCTTACATTGGGTGGAGATTAGTGTTAACTCAGGGGTGACCCACTATTGAGTGTGATGAGAAGTGGGGTCTAAGGTTGGGATGTTCGTGGAAATTCTACACGTGGTTGGTGGAGTTACTACAGTTTCAAATATAAGTATATGCATGTGTTTAATTTCAATTAAAATGCATGTATGTGATGCTTGCAATATTATCATGTATTCTGTTGCGATGATATTTACTGTTGATTCCATTTATTATGTATGTTAGTAGTAATTATATGTTTACTCTATTAATCCATTAACTTCATTTAAATGCATACTACATAAGTATGAGAATTTTTTCGCGTAGTAGCGTTGCCCGAGAAGTGGGTTGATGGCCGGGGACGTTACACCAGGTGCAATTTTTGAGAGGTTCTAACAACAAGAATACAAATACTTGGGACAATAAGATAGTCTACATACAACATTCTTATAATAGAGAACTTCATTCTTCCACCAATACATATTCTTTCGAGACTTGATTTGGTTATTTACCTCCTTCACAATTTCATATCATTTATGGACAACAAAAGGAAGATGTTCTTCCCACCGTGGAAGACTTTGCACCTCATGGTCTTGAGAAGTTCAAGGAAGACATATTTCTACAACACAAGGAGCAAAGGAATCACAAAGGATAATAGGAAATCTAGCAAATTGGTCTCGAGAGACTGCAAAGAAAGATAAGTTGTATGCTAGGAACCACATTGCAAGCAAGTTCCCTCATCTATCCTTCATATCTTTTTGAGACCAAAATATTCCCAATGGTGAGGTGTGATCTGAATCATATTCAACAATAACAGTTGGCTATCGACATAGGACTCTAGGATGATCAACACAGGTGAAGTTTAAGGATATGACAACGAAGGTGATAGACTTTTTGGCATGAAGTGCCCCATGCCATAACATTTGATCTCCAATTTTTTCTGTAATATATGTAAGTTAGGAAATATATTGTTGTACGTAAAGGAATAATGATACTCTCATAATACCTTTTCCATGTCGAAAAAAAAAACAAAATCAAATAAACAAAAGAAGGAGAAGTATACTAGAGAGAAGTTGAAGCATTGGGGACACTTGACCTTTCAACGATCCTCCCAATCGACTCAACATTCTATATCGTGTATCCCCACAATGAGGAAGGGGTTTTTTTTGGGAATGTTGTAGAGAGGATGCCCAGATGTCATTGAGGATCATAGAGATGAACCAACGAGTCTGTAACTTACCCATTGTTGAATAATAAAGAGCCTGGTCGAAGCCAAAAGAATGTTGGTTTTCCAAGGCAAATTCTGAGTTTATGTGTGGTAATTGTTTTTGGTTGTGTTGTTCATGAATGTATAATGTGTGCATTGTAAGTTAATGTTTTTTGTGTATGGTTTAGCAAATAATACTTTAGTCCAGTCATAGTCTAAGCTCATTTTATATTAATATGGTTCTCATGGGTCAATAAATAGACTAATATTTCTTTAACCACACCCGTACGTTGATTCATAGGTTGGAAATCGATGACGCTCCTTGCAGATTTGTTGTTATTCATTTGAGGATTTCTAATTTCGTTTTTAGATTCGTTGGGAACATTCTCGACCTTGTTGGGAATTTTCATTTTCCCAAAAATCATAGAAAGCATATATATCAAAATATGAGATTGTTTGGGTCTTTATTAGCTTCCCACATACAATATACATGTTTTTCCCATTTTTCAGCTATCAACTTCACCCCAAAACGTTTTCCTCCATTGTCGAATTCCAAACTGACTTCTAAATTGTTTTCTCTATTCGTGAATGACACAATCGACTTCCATACATTGTTTGTGCATCGCGGGTCACCAAAATTCATCCCAAACCATTTTCTTACATCACTGGTCATTAAATTTACCCTCGAAATTTCTTCTCAACCTGTTGGTCACCAATTCTGATTTTTAGAAGGCTCCCATTCATTGTTGGCCATCGAATTCACATTTTAATTATTTATTTTAACCTTAGGTTGACCCATCTCTGACCGAGTTCTTCCTTGGTCAAATTCATTTCCTTAGTCGACCGACAGTCCTTCCTCGTTGACCCAATCCTCCCATGGTTTAATTTGGTTTTGATCTGGTTGATTTGAATCGACTTCGGTCAACTCGATTTGGTCAACTTGCTTTGTCGTCGACTCTATTGGTATTCCTTCCAACTTATTTTCTGACTTGACTTGTATTTCTTTCGGATCATTTCTCCAACTCAACGTCCGAGTAGTGGACTTTATTTGTATTTGGGATGACTCGACTTGCGGCTTGATTGGTCAAGTCTTTTCCCATCAACAAAGATATAAGTTTATATTTCTTTACATATTTTTCATGTTAGTGAAATGGGGAGACTATTCCTAAACCCTAATAAATCGAAACCCTGATTCCTAAATTCACGAAGAGTTGAGGATTAATTCCTAATCGCAATTAATTAAAATTTTTAAAACAAATGATTATTTCTTAAGCTAATTACATCATGATTTCGTGATTCAGGATTCACTTATGTCATGATTCTATGAGATAATATGCTCGAAACTTCGAAACCTGAGTTCCCGAAATTTATTAATTGACCTTCGTTAATTAAAAGCTTAATTCTAATCACAGTCAATCGACCAAATCGCAATATCACAAATTCAAAGTCCATAGTCCAAGACTAAGAGTAAATTCATCTGAGACTGTGAACGTCGAAAAATAGATTAAGGACTAGGCACATTTAATTAAAATCTTAAACTTGATTAATTAATACCCTAAAGGACTTTGACCTGTACAACCTATCAATAAAGAGTTAAACCTTTTCTGCATTCTTCCCAAGTCACGGGTTATCAAACATTTATGGAATTTATAAGAAAGTTAGTGAAATGATTGATATTTAGATCCTGTTTTATGACTGAATCTTTCTATTCAATGTTTTAACACTCTGTCAGCAAGGACTCACACAGACTTGAGGGCTCAAAGAGAAAGGTTTTCTGTCATTATTTTAAATTTCCTTTTTGTTTTCACAGGGCTATTTTACTGAGATAACCCTTGTTTGTGTTTTCATTTTCTGTGACAGGAGCCTTAATTGCAAGGTTCTATATCATGGCTCTTCGGAAAGTGCCCAAGACAACTGGTGGAAATTCAAGTCAAGGTTAAGATATTATTTTCGATACCTCGCCTAGAAGCATCAACACTGTCAAAACATGGACACATGTCTCCAACGTTCTGCAATTCGAGCTGATAAATTGTCTAGACAATTCTAGTGATAATGAAAAAGACAACTTATCCAACAAATACAAAATTTTCTCTCAGTTGGAGATACACAATATAGAAACAAGGTTGTGGATTTTTCCCTACTGTGATATGATTAGATGGGCATTGTACCATGTAGATATCCCAACTAGGATAATATTCAACGAGGAGAAGAGGGTGATTGGGACATTCATGCTAGAGCATCTACAAGCAATGTACAAATTATTTCCCACACCAAACTTTACTCACTGCGTCGAATTCTTAGAGGGTTTCAAAAAGAAGGAATGTGAGCAATTCGAGAAAAGCTTATCTGACCTGATCAAATATTGGTGTTCGCATCCCGTGAAATTCAGAGCCGACTCTAATGGAATTTATTCAATCTCATCGTTGGATCCCCAATTCATGTATATTGCGACGATGGTCTATAGACTGTATGCGAAGGAGGACACTGCTCACTTTTTTCTCCGATGGGTACCACTCATTCACACAATAGCCGAGGGATTCTCTTTTGACTGGGCCAAATTGTTGTCAGACAGCTTGGCCAACCGAATTACAGAATATCGAGAAAAAATGGTGAGTGGGAAAGCATCTTCATTTTTTTATGTTTTCTTACATTATGGATGTTATTTTATTCATGACACCTTTCCCATTAATGAGCTGGAGCTGGACTCCAACCAATGAAGAGCCTATTCATGTGTACCACTTGAAACTATGAGAATATAAAGCCAAAGAATTCGTCTATGAGATTTTCAACTGGGTAATGGTACCAATGCATGTCTCTATCCTTGACCATCTGCCTCCCAGGATTTCAAATAAAATCATGGCCAACCTAAGCAGTGTGGCAAGATGGTATATAGAAGTAGAGTTTTCTTACATTAGGTTTTTTCGTAGCTTTGTTTCGCCATATGCCCTGCCGCTATTTTTACCAGATAAGCTAGTAAGTCGCGAGATCGTCAGACAAACTGTGCTTGGTGGGATAAGGAAATATCTCAAAGGAGTTTAGAAGAAGGTATGGCCACCCTTCCCCATTCACATTGGTACATATTCTTTATTATATTTCATCCATGCCAAAGAGGAGGTCGTGGCCTTGCAAGAAATGAAGCTAGTAGACATTGAATTTAAGAAACACGACCCTAATAAGGTTGTGAGTAATCACATGGCGAGTTGTGGTTTAAAAATATTCAAGCATGAAGACTCACCTCATGATGAAATTTGTCGAGGAGTGAGGTCCTACTCAGAAGTCTTAAGTTAGATTCAAGCTCTGCTTCCCGAAGAGATGGTCGAATTCTATAAATTCTAGGAGCACCGGAGAAGTTGCCTCCCCAAAGTCTTACAGGGAAAAACCTCAAAACCTTCGGGTACACAGAAAGTAGAAGCCAAAGGTTCAATGGATGCAAGCCCTGGAAAACAAGAGACTCAGGAAAAGAAAGAGAAAATTGGGACCTCAAATCAGGAAGTGGAGATCCCTAATCAAGAAGAAGGAAACCCAAAGACAATTACACCAGGTAAACAACTCGAAGGTCAAGCAAAGATATCCTTGAATGGGGTAGGTGACATACCAGCGCTTACATCAAAGGAGCTGACCATAGACGCTACCATGAAACAATCATTCCAAGAAATCAGCAGTCCCATTCAATCCATCACACCCTTACAATTCACAAAGGGGAACCCCGATGCAAACATAATATTCAAAGAGGATCTGATACCTATCTTTGTAGAAGAATTTCCTCCTAGCAATTTGTTTTTTAACAAGAAGAGGAAGGCCATGGTGAAGCAAGTAACATACCACAGAGCGGATGCAACAACTAAAAAATACAAAATATTAATGGATGGAGAAGCCTTGGAAGAGGAAGAATTCACCAATGAGATAGAAGGAACATTAGGGGCTTATGCAACAACCAACCAATATTTAGTTGGAATCTTGAAGGGACGGTTGAAAAAACAAAACCTGTTAATTATCAAATTGCAGACTCAGCTAGCAGTTGTAGAAATGAATGCCAGGAATGAGGCAAACAAGGATTTTGAGTAAGCCAGAGCAACTGATCAACAGGAAATCGAACACCTCATATCTGATCTCGAGCAAATGCATCAGTCGGCACAAATAATCCAGGCACAGGTAAATCAACAAGAGGAGTTAATAAAACAACTTCAATCTCAATTGAATTCTGTTAAAAACCAGGTCATAGACATAAAGGTATTCCAATCCCAAGCCACAAAAATATGAAAGAAGGTAGAAGTAGCTCAACAAAATCTACTTGCTAAAGTAGAAACCATCTAGAACCATTTTCAAACAATAGATCAAGTGCTAAAGAATATCTCTTTGAGAGAAAGAGAAGATGGGGTGACTCGGGTTGCTTTTGAGGAGGCTATTATAGCAACAACAAAAGAAGAGATGGTCATTAGTTCTAGATTGTCCATTCCAGATCAAACCAGAGGTAACATCTTACTCAAGACGTGGGAACATAATATATACGAGAACAGAAAAAGGGCTAAATAGATGAGAGACGCTTGTGAAGAGACTTTTGGCTTGATAAATAAAAATTTGTTAGATCTCTATGAGGAAAGTAGTTCTGGAACGTTGGGCAAAATCGACATAGCCAAGCATCTCCTAGATATCAAGAAAAGTGTGGAAAGATAACAAGTTGAATTATCCCAGATAAGTCAGGTCGATATTGTCCAAGTGGATAAATGGTTAATAAATCCAAAGTTACAATTATTGCTTATCATCACAGAAGACAGACAAGTAGGAAAGAGATTGCCACAATTGTCAAAGAATTGTTACACCTTCGAGGCGAACAACCAAACAAAACCTTCCAAGTTGATAGCCCAATTGATAGAAAGGTGTGTCAGTTGTCTTGAGCAGGGGAAAGGGAAGAATTTCGGAGGTGAATAATAATAGGTGCTTATTTCTTCCTGATTTTGGAGCTAGAGAACAAAGAGAAGGAAATGTCCTGCCTAGAGGAAGACAAGAGACAAGCAAATGAAATGTTTCATTTTTTATTTGTAACCAATTTTTTTTTAAATGATTAGAATTCAAAGCGTTTTAATTTTGTATAAATATACATTTTGAAGGTGAAACAAGGTGGCTTTTTCTTCTTTGGTCGATTGTAATATAGATATTTTTTCTTTTTCGCCCAAACTAATACAAGGAAAATCGCAAGACTTTAGATTCTGTCAAGACTGAGTTATGTGTTTCCCCTGTTATTTCTTATTTAACATCATTTCCTTTATATATCTTTGATGAATGTTTAGATGCATTTTAGTACAACCTCTACTACGGTGATTGATTATTTTAGTCATCTAATCATTTACAATTTTTCCTCTGTATCAGCTATCAATAGGTACAACACCTATGAATCACTTAGATTTCTATATCTCATGCTTCATTAAAGTTTTTCTTGTCTATTTTCTTCTTCTGTCACAAAGTGAGATTCTTCCTTGATTGATGCCTCACATTGTTCAACAACTTCATGTTTTCTTTCATTTCATGCATGTGTTTTCAGATTTAACTCAGATACAGGAAAAGGCCTTTTGATTTTGTTATGCTATTAATTCGAATTGGGGGAATTTCTTCTCATATAATCTAAAATAGAAATAGCAACTTAAAAAGAAACAAATCCCTTAAAAACCTTGTTCCTCCATGACTGTACCTGTTACAAGATAGCCCCATATTGAACTCAGTCTCACAGATCAAACCGGTATCACTTTAAACCTCTTTCATTCCATCCTAAAAACTGTCACCACCTAGGTTGAACTCGAACATTCATGGGAAACCATTGAACATGGCATAAGCATTCAGAAACAACTAGAAGCTAGATGAAGGAAACTCAGAAATCAACCATTGCTTCTTTTCCTAAAGTTGTTTTGTTTCTTTTCTATCATTTACCCTCTTTTGGGATGCCTAGACTCTATACTTTATAGCCTTAAGTACAGACTCTGGATCAACATATTTTTGGCACCGTTGTCGGGGAATGAGGATACAAAATCATTTTCCCTGAGAGAACGACATTTGCAAGTTTCTACTCTTTGATAGTGAACAAAGAGTGAACACCTTCTAAAGGCTAAGTTTTTATTATTCACTTGGCGAATCCACGTTTAAGTAATCTGGCATCCGGTCGAAGGAACACCAGACAAAACCTAGATGGTAAATAGATCACCCCTGTTCCCGATCCTGAAAAAATAGTGAAAACAAGAGGTTCCCTTAAGAAAAATACTGCGGTCTACTAGCTTAGGCACACACAACCTAAGGATAAGATTCCACTTGAAACGGTAACTTCACAAGAAGCTCCCACTAAAACCCTTTTCGGAGAAATGTTGGCCAAGACAGTTGAGGTCGAAACCCTAAACCCAAATTTAGCTTTTCCGGAAGTTAAATATGAAACTCATACGACTACCTCCTGCGTAAACAAAGGTGAGAATCCCTCAATAAAGATTGCATCGATTGATATCCCATCATTCCTTCAGATAGTTTTCCCGACCTCACAAAGTATCAAAGAGTATACCATATACTTAGATTCCATTCCTGCAGGTTCTCTCGTTTACATTTCTTACAAGTCAGAGGAACCGAGTCCCCATATCCTGTTCCCCCCTTTTTCAGTTTTCTCCTCTCCTGAAGAAGCTAAAGATTCTCTATACATCTTCCAAAACCCTTTGTACAACGTACCTATTTCCTCTCCTAAAATATCTGAGGCTACTACAGGAGGAGGAGGGGAGGGCCAAGGGCCATCCCCACCTCCCAAGATTTTCACTAAAGTAGCTTCCAGATACGCTCCTCTGGTCCTCCCAGCACCTCTTCATGATCTACTTGAAAACTACATGAAAAATCTACCTAAGTTCACAGGGGAAGGAGACCTAACCATGGCTAAACATATAAATTTCTTTTACCAATTCACAGATATCCTAGGTCTTGAACATAAAAATGTGTATTCAAGGTTATTTTTCCAAACTTTATAAGGAAAGGTAAGCACCTGATTTCGAAGTCTGCCTGCAGAATCAATATTATCCTACGATGCACTAGAAGATTCTTTTCTCAGACAATGGGGTGAAATAAAAGATCATTTATACTATTTGACTGAGTTTGGGTCTTTGAAGAAACAAAGTTTAGAAATTGTTATGGAATTCATTCAAAGATTTAACAAGTTGTATAATAATATCCTGACCGAAGTTAAACTGTCCCAACCTGCAGCCAAGGTAACCTTTGGACGAGCCTTCGAACCCCATTTAGCGTTATTATTAAGAGAACAGAGAGGGTTCGACCTAATCCAAATGTAAGATGATGTCGTAGATATTGAATCAAACATGATGGCTTCTAGTAAATTAAAAACAAAAATAGAAATGGGAAACAAAGAGACCAAACGTTTTAGAGAACAAGCGGGACCCTTAGGATCTAGAATGTCCTGAGATGATAAAATGGATGATATGGCTAGGATAATAAAAGAGATATCAAATAAAATTTCAAGGATGGAGCTAGATCAATTCAAATCAGATCAATTCGTTAAGAGAGAATTTAGAAGAAACCCCAATCCTCAAATCCAACAAAGACAGATTAAAAATGAAGACCAAAAAATTCAAACCACTTTAAAAAATGAAAATTTTATAGGAGGGAATGGCATGCAAGAGTTTGAGGATTTAGAAGAAGACGTAAACAATTTGGGCGATGATTGTATACAACCTCATTTAACTAAGGAAGAGTATGAGAAGTCTCTGAACACAGAACAATCGTCAAATAAATATAACAACATAAACAATACCGATGATTCTACCTATCAAGGAATGGTCGATTCTATAATGGCCGAGCTCCAACATAAGTACAATCTAAGGCCTAAAAATAAATCTGTGTCGACTACTCAACCAAAGAAAATCCTTACAAGAGGAAAAACCATACGAGCCCACTCTGAAAGAAACAAAGATACAGAACACTAAAATAAAAGGAGTGGATCCACGGAATACCAAAATAAAGGAAACTGATCTACAAGCGGGAAAAACTAAGACAACTGAAATGCAGACATCAAAAACCAAAATCACTGAAAATAAAATAGTGCAAACAAATAAGTTAGAAAAGAGGGAGACCGAAGTTTCAACCAGGGAAACAGATAAAATTGTGGGAGGCTTCATCCTAGAAAATGAGATAAATAAGATCAAGATACCAATACCCCTGGTCGAATTGGCAAAGAATCCTGTGTACCGAAAGCAAATAACCAAAATGATAAAATTTTCATATTTAGAGAGTTAGTCTGACGTGATAAATTTGGAAGATGACAAGCCTAATATCACTTTTGGTCCACATTTCGAAGGTGCCAGAGTTACCGTCACCCCCTTCTACATTACACTAAACATGCATGATCGACTGCTGCATAGTTGCATGCTGGACTCTGGAGCCTCACATAACGTGATGCCCAAGTCTATTATGGACAGACTAGGCCTCAAAATCACCATCCCATATGGATATTTTTACTCTTTTGATTCAAGGAAAGTTAAGTGCATGGGCATGATCAAAGATTTAGTAGTCACTCTTGCACATGTTCCAGTAAAAAGTGTTCTAATGGATGTAGTTATCGCTGATATACCTCCGAAGTATGGTTTTCTATTATCTAGGTCTTGGGGAGCCAATCTTGGGGGATCCCTTCAGCTAGACATGACCTATGCCAAGATTCCTTTTTTTGGCGGATAGTTCACTTGATTATATAGGGAAACACAGTTGGCATATATAGTAAGTGATCTACATAATCCTAACAATCACCTTGTTTATGTCGCCAATCAAGACCTAGGGAATTGTATTTTATCTTTTGATGATGGTGTAAATAATTGTACAAAAGAAAATTATATAGATGAAAATAAATTAGAAAAGATAGATGAAAATGTGTATAGCACTAGAATTTGGAAAATGTTTTTTGATGGAACTTTGTCATGTGAAGGAGTGGGAACATAAGTACTTTTTGTAGCACCTGAAAATGAATTTGTTATCCCCTTTTATTATAGGCTATAGTGGGACATAGACTACACAAATAATGTATGTGAGTATGAAGCCCTAGTCTTGGGACTAGAAGCTGCCAGGAAGATGAACATAAAAAACTTGGAAGTCTATGGAGATCCAGAGTTGATTGTGAAGAAGATAAATTGGCAGTACCAGGCCAAACACCCGAGATTAAGATCTTACAGAAATTGCGCCTGGGATCTAATGGAAAATTTCTTCTCATTAGTAAATGTTCATTACATTCCATGTGCAAAAAACCTACAAGCCGATTCATTAGCCAAAGCAGCCTCAACGTTTTCACCCCCTACAACTTTCAAACTAAAGTACCACATAGAGGTGAGGCACACACCCTCCATACCAAACAACATACAACACTGGCAGGTGTTCTAAGATGATGAACATATCAAGAAATTCCTTGAAATGGTGGATGATTTCAATGAAACTCACATTGACCAAGAAAACCAAAATGACCATACTTGGACTATGCAAGAGGGGGAGGATACTCAAGAGTTCCAAGAAAAGATCGCGAATCATCGCATGTTAGTATTAAAAATCAATTAGATTCCAAAGGGACTAATCCCTCTGGAAAGACCGTTTGATCAAAATGACATGCCCTTAAAATCTACATTGCAACCTCAACCAGAAGAAGTTGAATATTTCAATGTAGGTACCAAAGAGGAGCCTAGGATAGTACAAATATCAAAATATCTTCCTCTTGATATGAGAGTTAAGTATGCATATTTACTCGAGCAGTATAAAGATGTGTTCACCTGGTCTTATGATGAGCTGAGAACTTATGACACCACTGTGATCGAACACAAGATACCTTTAAATCCTAGTGTTAAACCTTTCAGACAGAAAATTAGGCAAATCAATCCCATTTTATTGCCCGTGGACGAAAAGGAAGTTAAAAATATTTTGGACGCAAAAATAATTGTACCACTGAGATACTATGACTGGGTAGCTAAACTGGTCCCGGTTAAGAAGAAGAGTGGGGAAATCAGACTATGCGTAGATTTTAGAAATCTAAATAAATATTTTGTCAAAGACAATTATCCGCTACCCAAAATGAATCACATTTTGGAAAAGGTGGTTGGGGAAAATAGAATGTCAATGCTCGATGGGTTTTCTGGTTATAATCAGATTGCTGTCAACGAGCACAATAAAGAAAAAATAGCCTTCACCACCCCTTGGGGCACATTTATGTATGAAAAAATTCCTTTTGGTTTAATGAATGCAGGTGTTACCTTCCAACATGCTATGGATATCGCCTTCGTTGGTGAAAGAGATAAATTTGTGGTTATTTATCTGGATGATCTGACCGTTTTTTTTCTAAATCTGATGAAGATCATCTGATACATCTCAAGAAAATGTTCGAGAAATGCCGAAAAATTGGTTTTTCCTTAAATCCCAAGAATCTCACTTTGCGATGCAAGAAAGTAAACTCTTGGGCCATATTGTGTCTCGAGACAGAATTAAAATCGATCCTAAAAGGGTCAAAGCTATAGACACTATAAATATTTCTAGAAATGTGAAAGAAATTCAATCATTTTTAGGAAAAATAATTTTTTTGAGAAGATTTATCCTGAACTTTGCTGAAATCATGAAATTGATTACATATATGCTTAATAAGAACAACGAAGTCAAATGGACAATCAAAGCTAAAGCGTCATTTGCGTGTATAAAGAAAGTTATAGGAGAAGTGCATGTACTAGCAAGCCTCAATTATCTGAAAGAATTTCTGGTTTTCTCGTTTGCATCTGAACACACAGTTGCGACAGTACTCCTCCAGAAGAACAAAGAAGGTTTCGATCAACCAATAGTGTTTTTCAGTAAAAGTCTTAGAGACGTAGAATTGAGATATGATATAATGGAAAAGAAAGCATATGCTATGGTGAAGGAACTGAAGGATTTCAGAACCTATGTATTACACTCCAAGATAATTGCATATGTACCCACCAGTTCTGTAAAAGACATATTGGTTCAGCCTGACAGTGACGGGAAGAGGGGTCGGTGGCTTGGTAAAATTCAAGAATTCGATCTAGAGGTGAAACCGACAAAACTCGTAAAGGGATAGGGTTTGGATAAGCTCTTAGCTGAATCAAATTTCAAAGCACTCGGAATAAATAACTTGCAAGAATACGAAGGATGTGTGGACATATATGAATTCGATGACCAAATAGCTGCAATCAGAATCGAAGAGAAGTTTGCCTCATCGGGTTGGTATAAAGACATAGTATCTTACCTATTGACCCTGAAATGCCCAAGTGATTTGTCTCCATCAAAGGTGAGGAGACTGAAATTGCATGCGTTAAAGTACTGTATATCCGAAATCCAAGTGTATTGGAAGGACCCTCTAGGCTTTCTACTGGTTTGTTTAGTAGAATCAGAAACAGAAAGGGTCATAAATGAATTTCACAAAGGAGTATGCGGAGGGAATCACACGTGGAGAGAAACAACTTATAAAATATTGAGGGAAATATATTATTGGCCTAAACTATTCTCAGATGTGAACGCTAAAGTCATAGCCTCTAACTCTTGCCAATTGTTCACAGGCATGCAGAAACTCCCATCATTACCTTTAGTCTTGGTTAAAACGGAAGCCCCATTTCAACAATGGGGGTTGGATTTTATAGGCGAAATTAACCCACATTCTAGCGCTCAACAAAAATGGATCTTGACTGCCACATATTATTTCACCAAATGGGTTGAAGCTATTATGAATAGAAAGGCGACAAATTCAATGGTGATAGATTTTCTGGAAGAAAACATGTTATCTAGATCTGGTTGTCCCCAAAACATAGTTATAGAGAATGCCTAGGCATTCAAATCTATGGAAATGGTTAGCTTTTTCCAAAAATACAATATTATACCGGGTCATTCTACGACATACTACCCCCAAGGCAATGGGCTCGCTGAATCATCAAATAAAATCTTAATTACCATAATTAAGAAAGTGTTGAAAAAAACCAAAAAATCTTGGCATGTGCATTTGAAGTACGCTTTGTGGAAGAATGAGATAGGAATGAAGAAAATGATTGGCACTTCTCCATTTCAAATGGTATATGGGACTGACGTAGTGTTACCCATAAATCTGGCCTTACCTGTGAAGAAACTTTGGCAGGATGAGAAAGAAGAACCAAATCACATCATAAGAAGAATACATCAGTTGATCGAAGTTCAATAAAACGTAATGGAAGTGGGCGAAAGGCTGCAAAAATATCAAGACAACATGAAAGAACTATTCGACCATAAGGCTAAAGACAAGGAATTCCTCCCTAGTGATTTGGTTTTAAAATGGGATGCTAGGAGGGAAGACTCAACAAAACATGGAAAATTTGACCATATATGGTATGGACCATTCAACGTCACAGCTTCGGAAGGGACGAACTCATTTCTGTTAGAAAATTTGGACGGTAAAATCCTCAATGCCCCTATCAATGGGCGTTATATGAAGCACTATATGCAATAAATGATTTCCAAAATTCCACTGTGTATAACGGTTTGTGTTTTTTGTTTTTATAGCTTTTCGGTAAGTTTTACTTTCATTGCAAATAAAATAGGTTAACGATCTTTTAAATGTACGAATGTGAAATATTCAACGCATTGAATTCCATAAATCTTAAAAACTTTGACACTCTTCATGTTGTTTTCTTACAGGATTCTGGTTTACAACCCAAACATCAAAAAAGAATAAAAAGGATGGTCATGTATCGAAAAATTGATTCGCCCGAAATAGGTGATAAAAGATAATTTACTAAGATGAGAATTGAATCGTAAGTCAAAGGTATGAGTTCTCGAAGTGTCTAGATTTAAAATGAATTTCACCAAGGTGCAACAATGATCTCAAGAGTATGAACATATTCACCTGATGTGTTATCAATAGAGCAATTTGTTTTTACTGTAGATTCTAAAACGTTCCCTCGGATAAGATAAAAATAATTAAAATAAACAAAAGAAGTAAAGAGTCCTCAAAGAAAAAGGTTCCAAGAGTTAGGATTGCATTACCACAACTATGTTTATGAAATCCAAATCCTTCTCTATCATCTTGTCCCAACCTATGATTTTCCTCGACCCTAGATGCCTTCCCATGATCCCCACAGAGGAAGAAGAGGTTACACTTTAGCTCTGAAAGATGAAAAACGAATTCTTAAGGGGGGAAATTCCTGATAGCTCCTCATCTCCTACTAAACTAAGATATGCATATGCTAATCCTAACTCTCTTAGTTATTTCAACAAGTTTTAACGATTAGTCTTGTTCAAAAGAAGGCCCCTAGAAATAAATTCTCCCATAAGTTTTCCTGCAGACTAAGATGTTTTGAAGGTCAATGGAAAACTGATCCAGAGTAATCAAAGTGAGTTAACAGACATCTATTGCCAAATTATACACAGATATCACCCCTGGTATACTTTATACTAATTGATTTCCCCCACTTCATGTCAAAGAAAAATATAAGACAGATGGTGAAAGGAAATTCAAAAAATTGATTGCCCCCATCTATTCCAAAAAGAGATGATGAAAGGAAATTCATAAAATTATTGCCCTCATATCAACATTTAAATGCAAAGTTACAACTTGAAGTGGTGAAAGGAAATTCAATAAAGGGAACCAGATAACTTCACCAGGGTACTGAATAGTCTCACTGGCAGTGAAGCAATGTCTAAGATATCTGTAAGGTTGTTATACATGAACTACATTGTACTATGGTAATCAGTTTTCTTTGAAACCAAATATACATCCCAAGTTCGTACAGGACTCCCTGATTGAAAATGTTGAAACTACTTCACCTGGATGCAAGCAAAATCAACAAACCTGCTAAAATTCTTAAGGTTGTTTTGATCATCTTAAGTAGACCCGAATTCAGTGTTAGGGAAGAGGAAGTCATCGAATGGACTAATATTGTGATAAGAAAGTGATTAAGTTTCAAAAGATTTCAGAGATAAGGATGAAACCCCCCTTTTCCTCTATATCCTCCTTCTAAACAAGTTTCGCAGAAACAAACTAATGACTCCATTTTCCCAATAAAGGCACGTGGTCTACTATTTTTCTCATCTTGTAGGGAGACGAGATCCCTAGATGGAGCCTATGTTGTAGCAATATACTTTTCTAAGAATTGAGACTAAGGGAACTTTCATTTATCTAAAAAAATGTTTTTTATGGAGCCGCCTTTCTATCAATGATTTAATTTTAATGAAGATTACCTTTTTTTTTGGGAGTCGATAGTTTGCAAATTATAAAGAGTCGTTGTCCAAGCCTCCTCAAACCCCCAATTCCTGAATCCACGAAAATGTTAAAAGATAGCGCCATGTTATCAATATATAAGAAGGCTAAATGTTAACAAGTCTCATCGCGATTTCGCGACTTGAGTTGCCTTCATGCTATGAGTTTCAAGTTCGCAGGGTCTGAAACCTTGAAAACCTTTGTTTTAAATCACACTTAACTACAAGACTAAAATGTTTAACTGTTAATATATCCCATCACAATTTTTTGATTCGAGATTCCTTGCGTCAAAGTATTATCAAAGTCTTGACCCTCAAAACCCCGATTCCCAAATTCACAAAGAGTTGAAGATTAATTCCTAATCGCATTTAATTAAAAGATTTAAAACATACGATTATCGCTTAAGCTAATTACATTGCGATTTCGTGATTCGAGATTCACTTATGTCGTGATTCCCGGATATAAGATACTCAAAAATCTGAAACCTGAGTTCTCGAAATTTATTAATTGACCTTCGTTAATTAAAAGCTTAGGTCTAATCACAGTCAATCGACCAAATCACAATATCACAAATTCAGAGTCCATAGTCCAAGACTAAGAGTAAATTCATATGAGACTGCGAACGTCGAAAAAGGGATTAAGGACTAAGTGCATTTAATTAAAAGCTTAAACTGGATTAATTAATACCCTAAAGGACTTTGACCTGTACAACCTACGGATAAAGAGTTAAATGTTTTTTGCGTTCTTCCCAAGTCACAAGTTATCAAACATTTATGGCATTTATAAGAAAGTTAGTGAAATGATTGATAGTTAGATCCTATTTTATGACTAAATATTTCTATTAAATATTTCAAACACTTTGTCAGCAAGGACTCACACAGACTTGAGGGCTCAAAGTGAAAGGGTTTCCATCATTATTTTAAATTTCCTTCTAGTTTTCACATGGCTATTTTACCAAGATAACCCTTGTATGTGTTTTCATTTTCTGTGACAGGAGACCTAATTGCAAGGTTCTATATCATGGCTCCACGGAAAGCGCCCAAGACAACTGGTGGAAATTCAGGTCAAGGTTCAAATATTATTTTCGATACCTCACCTAGAAGCCTCAACACTGTCAAAACATGGACACATGTCTCCAACATTCTACAA
Source organism: Picea glauca (assembly GCA_000966675.3). Taxonomy (NCBI): domain Eukaryota; kingdom Viridiplantae; phylum Streptophyta; class Pinopsida; order Pinales; family Pinaceae; genus Picea; species Picea glauca. The sequence goes on from JZKD02S2154817.1 coordinate 287,751, forward strand.
TTCGAGCTGATAAATTGTTGAGACAGTTCTAGTGATAATGAAAGATATTACTTATCCAACAAATACAAAATTGTCTCTCAGTTAGAGATACACAAGATAGCAACAAGGTTGCAACTTTTTCCCTATTGTGATATGATCAGATGGGCATTGGACCATGCAGATATCCCGACTAGGACAATATTCAATGAGCATAAGAGGGCGATTGGGACATTCAGGCCAGAGCATCTACAGGCAATGTACAAATTATATCCCACACCAAAATTTACTCACAATGCCGAATTCTTAGAGGGTTTCAAAAAGAAGGAATATGAGCAATTTGGGAAAAGATTATCCGACTTGATCAAAGATTGGTGTTCACATCCCGCGAAATTCAGAGCTGACTCTAATGGAATTTATTCAATCTCATCATTGGAGCACCAATTCATGTATATTGTGATGATGGTCTATATATTGTATGGGAAGGAGTACACCGCTTACTTTTTTCTCCCATGGGTACCGCTCATTCACATAGTAGCTGAGGGATTCTCTTTCGACTAGGCGAAATTGTCGTCAAACAGTTTGGCCAACCGAATTATAGAATATCAAGTACAAATGGCGAGTGGGAAAGCATCTTCATTTTTTATTTCTTCTTACATTATGGATACTATTTGATTCATGACACCTTTCCCATTAATGAGCTGGAGCTGGACTCCAACCAATGAAGAGCCTATGCATGTGTACCACTCGAAACAATGGGAAGATAAAGCCAAAGAATTCATCTATGAGATTTTCAACTGGGTAATGGTACCAATGCATGTCTCTATCTTTAGCTATCTACCTCCTAGAATTTTAGATAAAATCATGGCCAACCTAAGAAGCGTGGCAGACTGCTATATAGAAGCAGAGTTTTCATACATTAGGGTTTTTGGTAGCTCTATTCCGCCATATGCCCTACCGCTATTTTTGCTAGATAAGCTAGTATGTCGCAAGATCGCCAGGAAAACTGTGCTCGATGGGATAAGCAAAGAGCTCAAAGGAGTTCAGAAGAAGGTATGGCCACCCTTCCCCATTCACATTGGTACATATTCTTTATTATATTTCGGCCATGCCAAAGCAGAGGCCGCGACCTTGCAGGAAATGAAGCTAGTAGACATTGAATTTAAGAAACACGACCCTAATAAGGTTGTGAGTAATCACATGGGGAGTTTGGTCTAAAAATATTTGAGCATAAAGACTCACCTCATGATGAAATTTTTCGAGGAGTGAGGTCCTACTCAAAAGTCTTAAGTCGGATTCAAGCTCTGCTGCCAGGAGATATGGTCAAATTCTATAAATTCCAGGAACACCAGAGAATTTTCCTCCCCAAATTATTATAGGTAAAAACCTCAAAACCTCTGGGTACACAGTAAGAAGAAGCCAAAGGTTCAATGGACGCAAGCCCTGGAAAACAAGAGACTCAGGAAAAGACAGAGGAAACTAGAACCTTGAATCAGGAAGCCGATATCCCCAATCAAGAAGAAGGAAACCCAGAGACAGTTACACCGGGTAAACAGGTCAAAGGTCAAGAAAAGATATCCTCGAAATGGGTAGGCAACATACCATCGCTTACATCAAAGGAGCCAGCCACAGATGCTACCATGAAACAATCATTCCAAGAAATCAACAGTCCCATTCAATCCATCACACCCTTACAATTCACAAAGCAGAACCCTGATGCAGAGATAATATTCAAAGAGGATATGACACGTATCTCTGTAGAAGAATTGCCTCTTAGCGATTTGTTTTTTAGCAAGAAGAGGAAGGTCATGGTGAAGCAAGTAACATACCAAAGAATGGGTGCAACAACTAAAAAATACAAAATATTAACAGATGGAGAAACCTTGGAAGAGGAAGAATTTTCCGATGAGATAGTAGGAACATTGGGGGCTTATGAAACAACCAACCAATATTCATTTGGAACCTTGAAGGGACGGTTGAAACAACAAAACCTATTAATTAACAAATTGCAGACTCAACTAGCATCCATAGAAACGAATGCCAGGAATGAGGCAAACAAGGATTTTGAGCAAGCCAGATAAGTTGATCAACAGGAAATTGAACAACTCAAATACGATATCGAGCAAATGCATCAGTCGGCAAAAATAATCCAGGCATAGCTAAATCAACAAGTGGATTTAATAAAACAACTGCAATCTAAATCGAATTCTGCCCAAAATCAGGTCATAGACATAAAGGTATTCCAATCCCAAGCCACGAAAGTACGAAAGAAGGTAGATGTAGCTCAACAAAATCTACTTGCTAAAGTAGAAACCATCCAAAACCATTTTCAAACAATAGATCAAGCGCTAAAGGATATCTCTTTGAGAGAAAGAGAAGCAAGGGTAGCTTGGGTTGCTTTCCAGGAGGCTATTATAGAAAAAATGAAAGAAGAGATGGTCATTAGTTCCATATTTTCCATTCCAGAGAAAACCAGAGGTAACATATTATTGAAGACGCGGGAACATAATATATCCAAGAACAAAAAAAGGGATAAAGAGATGAGAGATGCTTGTGAAGAAACTTTTGGCTTGATAAATAAAAAAAATTTAGATCTCGATAAGGATAGTAGTTCTGGAACATTGGGAAAAATTGACATAGCCAAGCATCTGCTAGATATCAAGCAAAGTGTGGAAAGAGAACAAGTTGAAATATCCAATATAATTCAGGTCGATATTGTCCAAGTGGATAAATGGTTAATAAATCCAAACTTACAATTATTGTCTATCATCATAGAAGATAGACAAGTAGGAAAGAGATTGCCACAGTTGGCAAAGAATTGTTACACCTTCTAGGCAAACAACCAAAGAGAACCTTCCAATTTGATAGCCCAATTGATAGAAAGGTGTGTCAGTTGTATTGAGCAGGGAAAAGGGAAGACTTCAGGAGGTGAATAATAAAAGGTGCTTATTTCTTCATGTTTTTGGATCTAGAGAACAAAGAGAAGGAAACACCCTACCTAGAGGAAGACAAGAGACAAGGAAATGAAACGCTATTTTTCATTTGTAATCGACACTTTTTAAAATTATTAGAATTTGAAGCATTTTAATTTTGTATAAATATACATTTTGAAGATGAAAAAAGGTGGCTTTTTCTTCTTTGGCCGATTGTAATAGAGAAATTTTTTTCTTTTTCGCCCGAACTAATAGAAGGAAAATTGAAAGACTCCAGATTCCGTCAAGACTGAGTTATGTGTTTCCCCTGTTATTTTGCATTTAGCATCATTTCCTTTATATATATTTGATGAACGTTTAGCTGCATTTTAGTACAACCTCTACTGCGATGATCGATTATTTTATTCATCTAATCATTTACAACTTTTCCTTTGTATCGACTATCAGCAGGTACAAGACCTATGAATCACTTAGATTTCTATTTCTCATGTTTCATTAAAGTTTTTCTTGTCTATTTTCTTCTTCTGTCAGAAAGTGAGATTCTTCCTTGATTGATGCCTCACATTGTTCAACAACTTCATGTTTTCTTTTGCTTCATGCATGTGTTTTTAGATTTAACTTAGATACAGGAAAAGGCCTTTTGATTTTGTTATTCTATTATTTCAGATTGGGGGAATTTCTTCTCATATAATCTAAAATAGAAATAGCAACTTAAAAAGAAAAAAAAACCATTAAAAACCCTGTTCCTCCATGACTGTACCTGTTACAAGACAACCCCATATTGGACCTGGTCTCACAGATCAAACCAGTATCTATTTAAGCCTCTTCGATTCCATCCTGAAAGCTGTCACCACTTGGGTTGAACTCAAACATTCATGGGCAGCCATTGAACAGAACATAAGCGTTCAGGAACAACTATAAGCTAGACGAAGGCAACTTAGAAATCAGCCATAGCTTCTTTTCCTAAATTTGTTTTGTTTCTTTTCTATCATTTACCCTCTTTTTGGATGCCTAGAATATATACTTTATATCCTTAAGTACAAACTCTGGATCAACAAACAACAATACTCTACTAATTATAATTTCAGTGGAACCAAAAGAAGACACCATCTAATCTATTTTTTCTACAACAATTCCTTCATCCCATGTAAAAGGTTGATAAGGAAGAAAACTAATAAGTTAATGGGAAGAAGTCTCACCCTCTCTATATTCTTCATGTAAATTACCACCATCAACTACCACATAAGGGTTTGGCCTTGCATGATTTATTTGAATATGATCATGGGTGACTTATTGTATGATCAAACCATCAAAAAGATCAAGATACAAGGAGTAGAAAGTATTAGAGGTAATAGAATGAAATGTCTCTTTGATAAAAGAAACATTTTCAAAATGAGCCTCTTTGAATGGTATCTCTTCTTCCTTAATCATATTCATGATTAGTTTTAATTATGAATCGGTAAGATCCACACTAGGAATTATTTCACAATAAAACCCCTCTTTCTTAGAATTATTCTCCTCTTCTGAGCAAGATATGGAGTGTTGAATTGTCATGTCTTGTGTGCCCATATTTTCCTGTTTAGTTGACTAACCAACATTCTTATTTTTCTCTACTAGGAATTATGAACATAAAACATTACCCAAAACACATTCATGTTTATTGTTAGAAGATAAAGATGAGAGAAAATCGCAAGAATTTTCGAAGTAGGAGGGTGCACGAATGGTCTAGGGGAGACAATCAGTATAATGATTGTTATAAGCAAAATCTGTCCTTAGGGACAGATCCGACCTATCCGGCTGTGAAGCCGGTTACAGCCTCTTTGGTAGCTCAGCACGAGGCAGAGACTACCCGCACCACAGGTGGTCCTTCGCCTGAGGCGGTAAAGAAGGGGAAGAAGAAAGGTGAAAGACTTACAAGAAGTCCTTCTCAGGACCACCCGCCTTGGGTGTTATCCTTCCTTAGCTTCCTGGATGGCCAAAATGGCCTGGGGGATGAAATTTATGGACAATGGGATGAAAAAGAACTCGCTGATTTTTTGGACAGCGAACTAAATAAAGTGAACAGCTCGCTGTCCACTTTATTTAGTTCGCTGTCCAAAAAATCAGCGAGTTCTTTTTCATCCCATTGTCCATAAATTTCATCCCCCAGGCCATTTTGGCCATCCAGGAAG
>JZKD02S2154817.1:292840-306131 GCA_000966675.3 Picea glauca
ACTATGACCCCCGCCACTGTCTTTGACTGGAACCATAGCACCAAGGGGAGTTTATGTAGAAGTAACTGTGTAAAACACCATGTTGAGCCCAGAGCAGATTTTTGGGTCAACAATGATCTATGATGCAAACCCCAAGAAATCCTTACTGCATTTCATTAGTCAAACTAAGAGAGGACTATTTTGGAACAAAATCAAGAACAAAAATGTTAGACACCATCTAATCCATTCCTAAGGTAGCTATCATATTTTCAAGCACACAACAACTTTCTTCATCTTTCTCTGTAGTTTTCGCCTACAATTCCTTTGACGACAAAGATAAAATAGAACAATGATAAACCAACATAACCATTATATTAACCTGAAGTGTCTCATTATAATCAAGAAATCCTTCCTCTGTGTCAACTATAGAACTATTTGGCCTCAAGTTTACTACACAAGAGGTTTATTTTTCATCACTAAGAATGTAACACACCTGACCCCTAAATGCTCTTTTAAGGGGTGGGGTATCATAACTTTATTTTCCTTAACTTTCTCAAATCCTAACTCTGGGATTTCTATCACATCTTACTCGTCCACCCCTATCTATCCACTACCTCCACACCCAAATTCGAGCTTTGGACTGGACTTAATATCCTTCTATTGTATCATTCGTAGAGGAATTTGGTGCTTCAGCGGCTCATGCCCCTTTTCTATCTAAGTACAATATCACCCGAAGGTCCAAACTTTCAGAGTCCCATAAGTCTGCCACATGGCTCCGTCCTTCGGGCCTTCCTATCTATCTACCCTACTCCTCTGAAGTCCTGAACTCCCGAACTCCTGAAGTTCTGGTCATTTCTCCAACTACTTTGGCTAGGTGGGAATGTACCGAGGGTTGACACATGGAAGGGTTAGGGGTGACAGGTGTCACGTCCCAATAGGCATATAGGGTATGTGATATGCTTGAATTCAGGTGATATGTGGCATATAGCTTGTGGGTCCACGTTACCCTAGTGATATCAACTTGCCACATCACACCAGACTGACAGCCTTCTGTCATTTCCCAGATCTAACGGTCGAGATCTGGCCATGTAGTACAATATATCTATAGCTCTCGTTACTTTGTGAATTCGATGTTTGGGGGTTTATCGACACACCACTCCCCAAATTCACGAAGTAACTATTCCCTGAACTAGAGGATCTATCAACACACGTCCCTGTATATCGACGACTGAGAGGGATCCTGAAGGGTCCAAGGATTGACGATCCTCATTACTTCGCGGATTCAGGCTTCGAGGACTTTGGCATTACAACGCCCCTATTCTTCCAAAGTGGTCAACTTCAGTCTGACCGTGGAATATATCTAATGGTCTGAGGATGTCCACGTAACTTCAAAGATCTACGACTCGTCACTTCCAGTCCAGGGACCCGTGGGGTCCCTTTGATGGGCCACTCCTGAAGAAACATCTATCATCCCAAGAAATTCTAGTAGGTATATGTGGCACATGACTCATGCCACCTTAGTCCCCTTCCAATGCCACGGGGTCCTCACACCTGGAAACATCATCACTCAAAACGTGGGTCCCCCCGTTCTCTTCTATGTGATACACATGTCCCCACGATCGAATGGTCAAGAGGGATCCCAACGAGTTCTTAGATCCATGGTCTACATCACTTTGTAGCTTCAACCTTCGGAGGTTTTGACACTACAATGTCCTTGTTCTCCTGAAGCAGTGAACGTTGGGTTGACTTCATAGTAGATCCAACGACTAGGAGAAAGCCCGAAGGATCCCCAAATTAATGGTCCTAGTCACTTCATGAATTCGACCTTCGGGAGTTTTGGATTCACTGTCGCTCCATTTTATCAAAGTAGGACTTTGCCGGAGTACCATGTGTGAGTTCCTTCTCCTGAATGATTGGATGGTAGGTGGGGTTCTTAATGATCTCCCCCAAATGTATGGCTCTCCTTCAATTCGTAACTTCGACATTCGGGGAGTTTGATGCTATAACATCTCCATTCTCCCAAAGTGAAACTTTTCCAAAGTACCATAGGTGGAACCATCCACTAGACGATTAGATGTTTGAGAAGGGGACCCAACAGACTCCCAAGATCAATGACTCACAACCTTTCGCGACTCTGGCATTCGGTAATTTTGACAGTTATGAAGCTTAACATCCCAAGGCTTCGGGCTCCTAAAGCTCCGAAGCAATCAAGAGTTAGCTCCTTTCGGACTTGGCATAGGGTTCCTAGACCATGGTCATATGGATCCTCTGATGAATCTCGGGCTATAAGATATACTCTTAGATGTTATTTGGTTAAGGTTGTGGGTGCGAGCCTAAGGTATCTTAGACTACTGGTTTTAAAGAAGCGCCGTCATAGCTCATAGAACTTTAATTTCTAAAATAGGGCGGGGTAATATCGTGGAATTTTTGAGAAAGTAGCAATGCCAAGAGGCTTGCTCTGACTCTAGAACTGGGAGGTAACTCCCTGGGGAAAACACCTTTGAGGGATAGACTCGGGCTCATGGAAAAATCAACTAGAAGCTTAAGTCCTCAAGGAGATAAATACATACACATCACTTGATCACTCAATACAGAGGACAAATATTAATTGTATACATACATGCATTCATTCATTGGTCCATTTCAAAGAACAAAGTATGAAGAAACTTATTAGAACCAGAAGGCATGATGCAACTACTGGAAGGGGTGCCCATTTCCACCCAACCATAGGCTCAATCACTCCTTACGGATTTACCACTAGCCACCCCCAATCTGGACCATGATACTTTGATATTGAAATATCTTCTTCCAGCTCAGTGAAAGTTAGGGACGAAGATTACTCTCCTTATCCCATGATTATAACACACTCTCCTTCAGTTCTCCCTTGAACCTAAGTTTAGTATCCCTTCTCTTCTCTCATTGCAAGTCGCCTCTTCCCATCATGTCACACCTATATTTCCTTCCTCCTCAAGCTTGTGTGTAGCCCCCAAATTCCCAGTTCGTGGTCAGGTTTGGAATTCTTATGGATGGGTGGTCCGCCCCATCCCCTCATTAATTATTGAGGAGGTATTCCCACCTACCATCCTGACTATAATTCATTCCTAGGTCAAAGGGTTATTCTGATCTTGAGAAATTAATTCAAGTAATGTATTTTTCTGGTGAAGGTTAACACAACCATTCCTAGTTCCCTTCACCATCTCTTTCATAACATTCATGGTCTCTCTTAGCACACCCCCCCTTCCAGTAGTCATGTAACACTTATCCATTTTCTAGTAAATAACAAAATTTACAATCATTGACCTTTTATAAAAAGGTCCATCAAATCAAACATTCACACATATTGAGTTTGCCATAGTCTCTTGGCCAATATAGTTATATTTACAAACTAGGGAAAACAGGGTGTTACAATTCCCTCCTCCTTAAAGTAACACCATCCTCGATGTTTTTATCTATCAATATGCTATGTATATGCAGAAGTAAACAAAAATGGATATGCATGTCTCATGGCACCCTCCATTTCCCACGTAGCCTCATCTGAGCCAAAGTGTTTCCACCACACCTTGACCTGTGCAATGGTTCGACTCCTGAGTGTGGTTTCCTTCATGTCTAGTATGCATTGAGGTTCTGGCAGGAATTATCCCTCTGAATCCATCTACATCACAGAATGATCAATTATATGATTAGAATCATGTACATATTTCTTCAATAATGAAACATGGAAAACAATATGAAACTTTACTGTGGGAGGGAGTGCTAGCCTATAGGCTACAGGTCCCACTCTATATAAGACTTCAAAGGGTCTACAATATCGAGGTGGCATCTTGGAACAAGCTCCCATTCTTAGGGAAATCTTCCTGGGCCTAACTCTAAGATAGACATGGTCTCCTATCTTGAACTCTCTGGGATTTCTCACTCTGTTGGTGTAACTCTTTTGTCTATCCTGAGCAATTTTTAGATTTTGTTTTATCTGAATCACTTGTTGTTACATTTATATCAACATGTCAGGTCCAATTTCAATTCTATCCAATGGATTACTCCAACTGATTGGAATATTTCACTGTCTACCATAGAGGGCTTTAAAAGGGATCATCTTCAGTGACTCTTGATAACTGTTGCTGTAGGAAAATTCTACCAATGGCAGGTAGTCTTCCCACTTCTTAGGTTTATGCATTACATGAATCCTTAACATGTATTATAATATCTGGTTTACTCTCTATGTATGTCCATCAGTTTGAGGGTGATAGGCTATTCTAAACAACAATTTAATCTCAATACCAACCATTAAGGACTTCCAAAATCTTGAAGTGAATTTTGTGTCTCTGTCTGATACAATCTCCCTAGGCATGCCATGCAGTCTAAATATCTCCTTCATGAATATGTTGGTAATATCAATTTCCTTGCAAGTTGACTTGACAGGAAAGAAGTGAGCATACTTTCTCAATTTGTCCACCACTACCATGATGGCATCATTATTCTTGGATGATTTTGGTAATCCGGTGATGAAATCCATGGAGATGGTTTCCCATTTCCATTCTCAAATCGGTAGAGGCTGTAACAACCCTATTGGGTATCGGTGTTTTGAATTAACTTGCTGAGATTCTAGACACTTAGCTATATAGTCAGCTATGTCCTTTTTCAATCCAGGACAATAGAATTGTTTCCTGGTAGTTGTGATCATTTTCTGATAACCTGGTTGACCAGTATATGGTCGCTTGCATAGTTCATCCATTATTAACCTCTTCAAGTCATCACAACTTGGAATATACAATTTTTTTCTGTAAGTCAACAAGACTCCATCCAACATCTGATAGCCTCCATACTTTATCCATGTGGGCTCTTTCTTTAGGTATGATGTCACAATATTGAAGAATGCATATGTTTCCTATGCATTTCTTACCCTCTCTCTAACATTTGTTTTACAGGTGCTCATTGCTACTAGGTGAATTGTTTTCAAACTTATGCTAAGGGCACCAGCCACCCTATTTTCCTTTCCTTTGATGTGTTTGATTTCGAAATCAAACTCACTAAGGAGAGCCATCCACCTATCTTTCCTAGCATTGAGTTTTGGTTGATCAAATAGGTGCCTCAACCCATAATGGTCTATCATAAGTACAAATATCCTACCCATGAGGTAATTCCTCCACATTTTTAAAGCGTTCACTATGGCAGCCAACTCTATATAATGGGTCACATAATTGATTTCATGCTCATTCATTTTTCTGGATTCGTAGCAAACTACATGCCCTTCTTGCATAAGGACTCCTCCAAGTCCTTCCTTACAGGCATATATCAATCACAGGGATCCTTCCTTCCTTCCTTGCAGGTCATCAGTCATATATCAGTCCTTCCTTGTAGGTCGTCAGTCATATATCATTCATATAGGGATCAATCATAAATCAGTCCTTCCTTCCTTCCTTGCAGGTCATCACCACAATTCGAAGTAATATATCAGTCATAGGCATCCATGGATCCCATATCCAATTTGGAATTCTACCACTTCCAATTCCTATTGACTGTTATTGTGACATACTAATAACTATTGGAATCCAACTGAGATTTGTCTCTGAGCCTTGTATGCATTCAACTGATGGAAATGCCATACTAGGGATCAACTCCATCCGTGCTAATCTATCCTCTTCTTGCCAAACTGCACAGAGAAATATGTTATCCCTACTCCTGATAATGTACTCTAACAATGCTTGGAGTCTATACACCTTCCTGTAAAGTAGCTCTACCATATTTGGTATCTCGTGCTCATAAAAGTACCCAGGAAGTCCTATCAAAGGTGTATCATGCATCACTCTCATGCTCACCTCCCTAATTGTGGCCTCAGGGACTAAATATGTGTCACCTCTATAGTAGACCATTTCATCTCTCAATCATTCTTGTCATCATGTGTACTAACCACATGCCTTAAATAATAACTCTATGTCATGTCTATAATGCCCCATGTCTCATCCAATTGTCTCAAGGGATCCTCCCATGTCATGTTGTATATATTGAGAGCATCAAAGAACATAAACAAAAATCTCTGCAACTATAGGAAAATATGGTATATGGTAGGTGCGTTACCACTCATGACCAAGGGCATCACCAAAAACTCATAAGGATATCTAAGAACAATCATGTGAATATCCTCCTCACTGAACCTACCCTGGTGATATTCCAATCAAAGATTAATCTTTGAGGAGTGTAACACTCCATGTAACTCATCCCTATGCACTAATGGGTTATATGAATAGTCACCCAGACTCCACACCACTCCCATAACATCACATGCCTCCAAAGACATCTCCTCATATAAATGGTCAACCATACTCCCTCCATCATCACAAACACTACTTTTGCTAAGATTACAACCTCTAGAGTCCACGTACTACTACAACATAGTGGATCATCCTCCTCTGGACCCTCCATGCTCCATGAAGTGAGAGTATGACTCTCCTATGAGCTCCATTGTCTCCCACTATGTACCATTGTACCCCTTCGCATACCACTATATACCATTGCATATCATTTTGTATCCTATATGTGTCATTGTATCAATAACTATACTAGTTTTAGTTGAACCTAGATCCCAAATGGATGTATCCTCATATGTAATATACATGTCCGAACAATCCATGGACACATATACTTCCTTGTTGGATGGTCCATAAGGTATATTCTCAATTGTCTCATCAATGGTCATGAATTGAGCATTCAATGGGATCTCCAAAAGAAGTGGCTCTTGATCCCCATAATGAAAAACATGTGCATAATAAAAAATATCTAGGTCATACCTCTCTGCAAACACCTGCAAACCTAAATTCTCCTCATGTTAAACCATCACACGAGGCTCCTCCATCAAATAATAAATTCCACTCACAGCCTCATGCGATATGGATGTCATATATCACTAACTGTCTGATGTGGAGGATGAGGGATGTACCCAAGTCAATTCCACACAAAGTTGCTCAACCTGCATCTCTAATTCTTGAAGGACCTTTTTCATTCTCTTCAAGGAATCTTAGATAATCTCAAGCTTCTGGGTAAGTTTATCAACTTCCCAATTCTTTCCTTTAAGTGCATCATGGTACATCTAACCAAGTAGGAGCAAATTATATCTATCGGAAAGTAGGTGTAGGTAGTTAGATTTCATTACTAACACTACTTCTCTAAGCACCTGAAAATCCACAAGGGGTGGCTCTCCTCCCAAACTATTATGTGACCTTGAAGCTCTCCAACAACAATCTTCCACCAATTCATGTGTATCATCAAAATGTCCCATGGTTGTCACAATTTTGTCTTCACTTACCTTCAATTTCCCTATCCAATGATGTGGCTCATGGGAACAATCCTCCTCAATCAAATTTTCTAATTTTTCTTCTTCCTCACACTTCTCAAAATCAACTTTTTCCTTTATAAATAAATCCTGAGAAGGGAGATCAACCTCCAAAGGTAACTCTTATAACGCTAATTCATCATCATACTTAGGTGTACTCACACCCAACTAGTCATAAGTATCATAACAATGATAAGATGTTGATGTTGATCGGGAAAATGTATCACATGGGATATTATCTTGTCCATCGGATATGCTAATGTCATTACCCTCATATACCAACTCTATTGGTGTATCAAAGACTATTTTCTCATCATCCTCATTGCACATATCCCTATCATAAATAGGTCCATGCTCATCCAAAATGTCAATATGTCCTTCATGCTCATATCTCTTCAATTTTTTCCCTAAGACTTTAAAGGAATTCTCATCCAAATCCTTGAGCCAACTTTCGTACTTGAGGGTGTAATAGAATTTAAAGGGAAAATTTGCATATATCTTCTCACCCAATGATAGATACTTTTGGTAGTAAGACATGTATTTAATTGTTTCTAGTTGTCTCTTAGTTTGCAAAATTTCATCCACAAGCTCATATTGTGTCTTCATCTTCTTAAGCCACTGCATGTACACAATCTGAAATAACTCCCCCACCGATTTTCCCCTCGGGCTTGCAGGAAAACCAACTCTGATACCATTTTAATATCCCCAATAGAGATAGGCTAGGATATTATGTTTAATGTCCAATTATGGTGTTCTAGTTACATGGGGTTTGGTCAAATACTTTATTGTACATGTGTTTATGTTGGTTGGAATATTACTACAAATAGTTTGCATGCAACTTGCTAATAAACATGTCATGAAACATATTGTATAGATTCCAAATACCCATGAAATAGAAGAGACAATATGTGGTATTTTATCATGAATGGATATTTGAATCCAACAATAGAAAAGTCTCTAATGGCTACTAATGTAGTTGCAACATAGAAATGAAAATCACACATAGTAAGTAATCCAAAACTTGGAACAATACCATGGCCTCCTATGATAGATGATGTCTCTCCCCCAAACTGTAAAGAACTGCTACAAAGCCTCAAAAGGGTGATTTTTTCCTACTATAAGGGTTTTCCAAGCTCCACAATTCCCTCTCTCAGCAAATCGGCCCTCCTCCAAGCCTTGTTTCTCCTCCAACTACCCTCGACCTTGCATGAACCTCAAGGCTTGCTCCATAAAGTTCATGAACTTGCAAGGAATGGCTTGAACCCTTCCATAAAACCCCAACAAACTCCTAAGGTGTCACGATTCCCAAAGAAATCCTACAAGGCCTCCTCAAAGCCACATAACATTCTGTAGTACCTCATGACCTCCTCTAAATCAATCAATCTGCTCCAATTCCCCACAGATTCCCTTGATCTTCAGGGCCTACAAAAATATGAGCTCTCCCTATCCAAGGAATCTTCTCAAACCCTCTCAAGTTGAATTAGAATCACGAAAATGAAACTCCATTGGAAATCCTGGATGGATCCCCCTCTTGTCTAGCTAGGGTGGATGGTGCACCACCAAAACCAAACCAATAGTGGAAGGGTTTTTCCAAAACCCCAATGAAAACCTTGGCTCCAAGAGCACTCCAAATAAGAGATCAAATCATAATAAGGAAAGTGAAGTTATACCCTTCCTTTATATTTCTCCGAATTCCTTCTAGATCTTTCCTCATTTGACCAAATCCACATGAGATTTATTTCACTTTTTAATTTCCACTTTATAACCCCTTTTTAATGTTGGAAAGTGATTAATTGGCTTCAAAGATATTCCCAGATGTCAGAAGTCCCTACCTTCGGATCTTTTTTTCCTGATTCTAGTGAGCTATGACACTAAAGTATTCCTTCAATTAATATGATCAAGACAACACTAGTAGTGTATTTAATTAAATTTTACTCAATAATAACCACAAATTACATGAATCGTCAGAATGCCACTGAACCAATAACATATTGTGCGGAAGTGATCTTGATGAGGAAAGATGGTAAATGGACTAGGATGAGCCTCATATAACTCCAAATCCTCCAAACTTACCAATAACATAACCTCACCCCTTTGTCTCGGTTGATACAAGCCTCATAAATAATCTCTAATTGCATAATAGAGGAAACCAAAAATGGGGACATTACACTAGAACATGTGAGAAAATATGTGAGAGTAGATAGTTTGCTGAGTGCATTTATGTGTGTGTGCAAAGAGTATTGTAGTGTGTTGATTGTTGAGAAGTGAATACTGCTCATATAGGTCCCAGCACATGGAGAGCATGTTTTACAATTGACTTCCATTAGGGTTATTACTCATGAAGGTGTCGTTGCATGGAGGAGTTAGAGAGAAGGAGTTTCTTTTATTCATGCGTGACAATTTCTGGAGCCGATGCTACGAACCAACAACATTTTAATCTGCATGCGTGGAACAACCACTTTCTTCGTCAGAGCTGCCCTGAATGATTCTGCAGTCAAACATTGAGATTGGGATAAGGTTTCATGTATAATGAGAGGAAGAAAGCGACCTTTGAAGCTGAAGTTATTAAACATTGAAAAGGTCTCCATTGTTGTAAAGTGAAGCACATTGTATCCACAAGAAGGAACAATGATCTCACCGGGATGCATATCTGATCAATGTATCCGATCTCACCAACCTCACCCATGACGGAGTTGGTCTCATTAAAAAGTCAGTGTGCCATGGAAGTGTGGTCAATCCCATGTCTATTTGTATGTGTGTTGGCCGATTTTTTTCTTGGTTACAACATTTTTCTCAATTTTTAATTAATGTTTTTTTACCAGTGTTATTAGTAATGTTTACTCCATACTTTCGAGGAATGAATAACCGCTCATATAACAAAATAACATAACTTAAGATGGTGGTTCTTGATGTATTTAGGTGCCACAGGAACACGACCACTTGTTTGATTATGTCTATAGTCTGTTACAAGATTGTGGTTCTTGATGTACTTTGATTCCTCAAGAACGATGACCACTGGTTATGTCTAAGTTTGTGATCCTTGTATGTTTGTAAGCTTGTGTAAAATAGGTCACTTTGTAAGATTGACTGTTGGATACGCTTTTCTATATAACCGAAGAATACATTGAGCTATGTATTTCGACGAATGGAAGTATCTCAATAGAATGATTTAGTATCTAGACTGTTTTTTCTGAAAAATACAATGAACTATGTACTTTGGGAGATAGAAGCATATAAAATAGTCAGTCATTACAAATAAAAAATTGTTGGTCAGAAGCAATTGTATCTTCAATAAATCAAGTAGTAGCTTGAATGAATAGTTGTGTGAAAGAGCGTAATCTATGAGATTTCAAAAGTGAATCGAAATGATGATAAAAACCATACCAAACAAAGATCATATATTTAATTGATTTCAACAGTGTTCTTCGTGATGTAAACATTAAGAAAGGTGTTAGAATTAATGCTTACTTTATATTGTTAAAAACAATTGAGATATTCTCCAAACCCCTCGACACCTATATACCTATATAGTATATAGGTATTGTAGCAATAATAAAAAGGTGTGTGATTATTTTCTAAATGTGATAGGATACATCTTTGGCTTGAATAACGCCCATTGAAACACTTTTCACATTTACATTGAAATTACCTAACTTGATAAGAACCACAGGCCAAGACCACATTACCTAACTTGATAAGAACCACACGAGAAAGAACTACAAGAGTCTTAATGAAAAATTATGACTTACGATGACAGCTATTAAAAATTATATGATGAATTTTCCGAAAATCATAACTGTCAATCACAAGACTTAACTGATATAAATAAAAAAAATCTTTTAAGTTAATATTTTAAAATTAAAAATAATAATATTTATAAATTAAAAAAAAAAACACTTTTTAAAATTAAAATAATATATCTTTTTTAATTTAATATAAATATTAAAATATTAATATATAAATATATTTTTTAATTTACTATTAATATTAAAATATTAAATTAATTTTATATATTTTATTTAATTATTATTCTATTTTCAAATATGTCATGTTATCTACCCAGTTAAATATCTTCCTCTTTAAACAATTTTAACAAATTTAGCATTCAATTTTTGTTTCAATATTTTCTAACATTGTTCTTTATTTTCATAATATATATCATGAACAAGATGAAGAAGATGCACTAATGGGGCATGACCGATAGATAATATTTATAATGGAAACATTACTACCTGCTATTAAAAGCTTTCATGATGATAACAAGCTCGGAGAGGGAGGATTTGGCATCGTATACAACGTAAAATAAGCTAAGGAAGCCTCCCTAGTTTGGTAACATAAACTAAGGAAACTTATTCAATCTTAATTATTATACCATGCAGACTGTTCTCATCGCACCATTGACTTTTGGATGTACATTACTATACAAATTTCCATACTGATCTTTTGTTTGAATATGTCAGCGAATTGAGCTTAAATGCTTTACAAAATTTTCATCTGGATTTTTGTTTGAATCTTTCACGGAATCACTCCGAATGGAAAATAAATAGCTGTGAAAAAACTGTCTTTAAGATCTACTCAAGGAAAGAAATAATTTATGAATGAAGTTAAATTTCTTGCCAAAATTCAACATCGAAATCTTGTGAACTTACTAGGCTATTGTGCAGAGGGATCAGAAAGGTTACTTGTTTATGAGTACTTGCCCAATAAGAGCTTTGATAAAATCCTATTCGGTGAGTGACTTCCACCCCATTTTATATATGTAGATAGAAAACATTATTGTTTCAACAGACTTATTCAGTCATGATAATTAATAGTGCCCTTGATACACAGTTACAAATCCAAACAAACGCAACCAGCTTGATTGGCTGACATCATAATGGGAATAGCTCGTGGGCTTCTCTATCTCCACCAGGATTCTCCACTGTGGATTAAGATAAAATATGCGAAACAAACACACGGTGAGGAAAAGACTCTACCAAGTCGGTTACATGCAAACCAAAGAGAACTAGACTCCCAACTATGGACTGACTCTTAACACACCTACCACTGACTCTTACAACTGAAGCTTATAACTAGTGCTTACAATTGGTGCTTACTCCATTATTTCCAAGTCTCCCCCTTAATGGAGAATGGATTGACTTCTACACCTAACAACTCCCTAAACAACTCAAACTTAATCTTTCGAGGAGGCTTAGTGAAAATATCAGCAGCATTTTCACTAGTATTACAATACACAAGAGTTATTTCATTTGACTACAACTTTTCTCTAACAAAATGATACTAAGCTTCAACATGCTTTGTCCTTGCATGAAAAATCAGATTCTTCAAAATATTGATTGAACTTTGATTATCACATCTGATCATCGTAGGTTCCTTTCGTTCTTCCCCAAGATCTTGAAGAAGTCTTCTTAACCAAACAACTTCACAAGTTCCTGCACACAAGGCTTTATATTCTGCTTCAGTAGAAGACAAAGATACAGTAGGTTGCTTTTTATTTCTCCATGAAACAACCCCGGATCCAATACTGAACACATATCCAGTGGTTGATCTTCAATCATCCAAATTGCCAGCCCAATCAGAATCTGAATAACCTGTCAACTCAACATCAGATGCATCAGTATATTTAATACCATAATCAAGTGTACCTTTTAGATACCTGAGTACTTCCTTTGCTGCATTCCAATGGATTTCATGAGGTTTCTCCATGAACTGACTTAACACACTCATAGAATATGGAATATTAGGTCTGGTTGTGGTGAGATAATTCAGACTACCCACCATCTCTCTATACATAGTACCATTCACCTCCTTCGAACCATCATCACAAGAAAGTTTCACATTCTGTTGCATGGGAATAGTAGAAGACTTACACAGATCCATTTTAAATCTCTTAAGTATTTCTCTGATATACTTACTCTGACAAACAAAATTTTGGCCTTCATTTCTCCAAACTTCAAGACCTAGGCAGTAATGTAACTCACCAAGATC
>JZKD02S2154817.1:306181-334444 GCA_000966675.3 Picea glauca
TTCCTTTAACTCACCATTCAAAAATGCAGATTTAACATCTAACTGATGCAGCTTCCAATGGTACTTTGTAGCTAAAGCAATTAACATTCTAATAGTATTCAATTTAGCTACTGGTACAAATGTTTCAGCATAATCAATGCCTTCTGTTTGTGAATACCCTTTTGCCACCAGTCTAGGCTTATACTATCTATACTACCATCTGATTTAAACTTGGGTTTGTATATCCATTTGCATCCAATGGGCTTCTTATGTTTAGGCAATTTAGTCAATTCCCAAGTATTGTTTTTTATTATAGATTCATATTCTTCCTCCATTGCATTTCGCCATTCATCATGTTCATTAGCTTCATCAAAACTCATGGGTTATATGACATTTGAAATGCTACTCATTAGGGCATAGTCTTTATACCTCTCAGGAAGCCGAATCTGTCTTGAAGATCTTCCCAATTGATTATCTTCCTCCCCACTTTGTGAAGATATGTCTTCACCTCTAGGTAAACTGTGACTTCTTGAATTGTCCATATCACTAAGTCCTTCTTGTTGTTGTTGTTGCTATCGCTGCGGGGATGGTTGTTGCTGTGTGGGTTGCTGCTGCTCCTGCTCTTCTTTAACTCCTTCATCAAGAAGTCTCTGCCATTCCTCATGATTGTTGTCGTCATGATTTCCTACTTCCCGCTCATGGAAAAGTACATCTCTACTTGCAAATACTTTGTGAGTAGCAGGATCAAACAATTTGTATTCTTTAAATTCAGAACAGTACCCAGTGAAAATACATTTAATGGATTTAGCATCCAATTTCCTCCTATTCTCCTTTGGAATATGAGCAAAAGCCTTACACCCAAATACTTTCAAATTATGAACTGCAGGTTTGGAACCATTCAAGGCTTCGAAAGGAGTAACATTATCAAGACACCTTGTTGCACTTCTATTATTTAAATAAACTGCAGTATTTATGGCTTCAACCCAAAATGCATTTGAGAGATTCTTACCTTTCATCATACTATGTGCACACTCTACCAAAGTTCTATTTTTCCATTCAACGACTCCATTTTGCTGTGGAGTGTGAGGTACTGTAAACTACTGTACTATTCCATTATCTTTGCAATATTTGTTGAAATCCCCTGATTTATACCCTCCCCCTTGATCTGAACGGAGGATTTTGATGGATTTTCCCACCTTCTTTTCGACCATGGTTTTGAATTCCTTAAAGTACTCGAAAACATCACTTTTTCGTCTAAGGAAGTAAACCCATGTGTATCTCGTGCAATCATCAATAAATAATAGAAATTAAAATGCACCTCCTAAAGACCTAGTTTGCATAGGCCCACAAACATCAGTATGCACAAGATATAACCCATCTCTCTTTTTCTTATCAGGATTAGAGGGGAATTCATCTCTGTGAATCTTTCCTAATGCACATCTATCACAAGCAACCTTCTCATTCTTTAACATGGGAAGTCCTTCAACCATATTCTTTTTTTGTAATAACAATAAATCAGGATGATTGATGTGTCCATACCTTTGATGCCAAAGAATATCTGTTGGCATAGTTGCAAAATTCAGTGCGTGATGTGCTTTGCTGGTAACATCAAGTTTGTATAAGCCTCCTGTTCTGACTCCCGTTGCAACAGTTTGGAAGTGGTCCAACAAATCCTTCACTATGCAATAATTCTTGAAGAATTCAACCTTCAAGTTCTGGTATATAATGGTGGACACAGAGATCAAATTTTTCTTTATTCTTGGCACATACACCACATTGTGAATGTGAAGAATAGTACCATTCGGAAATGTCACAGGAATGTCTCCATATCCCTTGATCTGATGAGCGCGGTCATCTCCAAGATATATGCTAGCACCATTCCGTGTTTCTTTAAAATTAGCATACCAATTTTTATTACAAGTCATATGTACTGATGCTTCGGAATCCATAAACCAGGCATTAGAATCATCTGTTTCAGCAGATAAAGCAGTGTTAGACACAAACAACCTAAGATCACGTGAGTCAAAATTTGGGGGCTCATCAATATCATCACTAGCAATAAATAATCTGAGATCTTGATTTGAAGATTTTTCTGCATAATGACCTGAATGTGTTCTAGGTTTATTCCTAGCCTCATCACTTTTCTTCTTATGACAGTATTTAACAATATGTCCAGGTCGACCACAATAAAAACAACTCTTTGACTCATTCCTGTCAGATTGCAACCTTGATTTGGATGTTGTCTTCTCTGTGATGAACTGTCTCTCTGCCATGAACTGCCTCCTCTGCCTCTTACTCTTGATCTCCCTCTCACAGATCTATTATTTGACCACAGTGCCAAATCTTTACTCGGAGGCTTCAGATTCCCACGCCTCTCTTCCTCTTGTAGCAAAATGTCTGTTAGTTCTTCAAACGTAGGAGGTTTCTCCCTTGATGCGAGACCTGTTATGAACATATGATAATCTTCTAGCATACCATTTAAGGTAATAGTCACTAGATCAATGTTGGAAACAATTTCCCCTATATTTACTAGCTTGTCTTTCACCTCTTTAATGCAACCCAAAAATGAACTAACAGATTCATTTCCATCCATCTTAATGCCTAGCAATTTAGTTTTCAGGAACAAAATGCGATTTATGTTGCTAGTTTCATACAATGCTTTAAGCGTTGTCCATGTTGCAGCAGAAGTTGTAGCTTCTTTAATATGTGGAATTATGTTATCTTTAACAGACATGCGCAACAATACCTTTGCCTTGTTTTTGCGCTTCTCCCAATCTTGGATTTGTCCTGTTGTCGCACCTGCAGCCGCATCAGGTTTCAGTTCAGTTCCCTTCGCAATGTTCCAGACACCATAGCCTTGCATGAGCGTCTGCATATTGAACTTCCAGTTAATGAAATTCAAGCCATCTAGCTTGTTGGCTTCATTGAGGTAGGTCTCTGCTAGAGGATTCGCCATCGCTACAATTTAGTCTTTGCAAGTAAATCACCAAGGATATGCAACTTTTTGTCGAGTTGTCTCATGTGCTGAGTAGTCCGTTTCTCTACCTTCAGATCCACTGATCCAAATCTACTTTGTTCTCAACTTAAATCATGCATGCATCCACCTTTAAATCATAACATGCATCCATGCATGCACCTTTAAATCATAACCCCCACTTTTAAACATCCACCTCACAATTTCTTACCCACTTTAAGTATTAAAAAAAAACGTTCCTTAAAAGAAACATCCCTTTTTTGTTTTAATACACATGCATGCATCCACTTTAATAATAATAAAAAAAATTGAATAACTCCTTAAATTTGTTAAATACACACATCTACTTTTGTTTATTTAGCCATCCTTTAAACCTTTCATAAAATAATGAACTGTGCACTCAAACAAAACTTATACCACTCATGCCATTCAAACTCCATGCATGCATCCTAAGTCTACTTTTCAAAATCATGCATGCAATCAAACTTGCATCAAACTCAGGCATGCATTCAAATTTTGCAAATGGTGGATCAAACTTATGCCACGCTCCAAGATCGCATGGCTTCTCCTACCTTGATTTGCTCACGGATCTTCCTCCATGCTCAAAGCCTCAACATGCTCTCACATAGCTATTCTCCAACTCGAACCCACGTGGCTCTTCTTATCCAGCATGCAAACTAACTAATGTTTTCGCACCTGACCCTACCGTAGACTATGGGATGTTCGCATCTCACGAGTTATTAGCCTGTGAAAATATTGAAGGATGTTCGCACTGAAATACATAGCAGTGTGAAAAAAAATTTGGTTCTAAGTATGCGCAAAGGTGTGAGTAATATGTCGTCGCACCTTACCAGAGGAGGGACCTGCGAACCTCTAGAATTTTCGCACTTCACTCCCGTGGCTCTGATACCAAGATAAAATATGAGAAACAAACACACAGTGAGTCTATGCTCACTTCTCTATTATTCAATGAAGACATATTACATCCTTATATAGGAAAAGACTCTACCAAATCAGTTACATGCAAACCAGAGACAACTAGACTCTCAATTATGGACTGACTCTTAACGCACATACAACTGACTCTCACAACTGAAACTTATAACTGGCGCTTACTCCATTATTTCCAAATAATTATTCATCGGGATATTAAAGCAAGTAATGTGTTGTTGGACAAGAAACTGAATCCTAAAATAACAGATTTCGGCCTAGCGAGACTTTTTCCAAAAGAGAAAACTCACGTCGGCACAAGAGTTATTGCTGGAACTTAGTAAGATTTCAATATAATCATCGCTCTCACACTGTAAATTCATGTCTTATTCTATGCTGATTTGTCGCCAAGAGGATTGATAGTATTGTAATAGTAATTTATTCCATCTTTGTTTTGGGGGATTTACGATCTCCGTTAAGCTTTTACTGTCTAGGATTAACTACAGTTTCATTTGCAAATAACGTATCTTAAATTTTGGCCTCATTATATAATCTTTGACATTGTACTTTGCATATGCAGCGGGTATATGCCACCAGAGTATGCTATGCAGGGGCAATTATCTGTAAAAACTGATGTCTATAGCTTTGGCGTTCTTCTCCTGGAGCTTATCGCAGGAATAAAGAACACGGATTACAATTTGTCACCTGAAAGACAGATTATTTTAGGATGGGTGAGACACTGCAACCATTGTATCCCAGACTGAGCATATCTACCTTAACTTAGTGTGTTATTTAGTTCATCCAAAAACCATTTAGCGAAGCATGATAGCACGGATTTCATTGCCTATGATATGGATCTCTCCATCTCTCGTTGTGGCTATGCAGGTATGGAGATCATACGAAGAAGGAAATATTGCGCGGATGATCGATCCAACAATAATCCAAACGTGATATGAGGATCAAGCGTTGAGATGCATTTAGATTGGTCTTTTGAGTACACAAGCCAAATTGTCACTTCGTCCAGCAATGTCTACAGTCACTTTGATGCTTTCAAGTGATTCCGTGACGTACTTACAGGATCCCACAAAACCTGCTTTTATGAGTTCTCATGTTTCCCAAAATACCAAGTCCACCAGTTTTGGGTCTGTGTTGTCACATGCCTCTGCAACCAGATCTTCTTCCACAAGGGCACGCTCTTCTGTGTCATCCGCTCATACTCCTCTGGCTCTTGCATCTAACGCTAATGCTTCCATTACTGACTTGATACCCAGGTAATGCTAAATCTGCGGCTGAAAAGAAACAGATTTCAGTGAATGCTGTTACATTAATTTATTATCGTGTGTTTAATGAAGCTAGCACTGACACAATAAATATATAAATGTAAGTTGCTAAGCCACCTTGTTCACCACAAAAAATTATCTTATATTAGATATATAAAATAAATTTTACAAAATTCTGCATATATTCTTTCAGTCTATAATTGTTTTTCACATATATTTTTTTTAAAAACCAAAATTTTTATAGATCTATTACATTGTTGATCAACACTTAATCATGAAAAATGGATTTAGTATTTAGTGATTTTTTCAAAGCTTTTAATTTGTTCTCTCATTTTTTTAGCAAAAAATAAAATTTCTTCTTCCATAAGCAAAGTCTGTTTTGATGTTAACTATGATGAACATAGATAAACAAATACTGGCAGAAAAGACATACTTTATATTCATCAATGCTTCAAATAATCATGTACATAATGTAACTGTGTATAGCAGTTAGGTAAATTAACTAACTTATGATTAGAGTTTTAACGTCCCCCCTTAATCATAAGTTCGTTCTTGCCTGAAAAACTGTCACTACTTGTCAATCAACAATGTGTCAAGCGAATATTCAGAGGGATGGCTGAAGATGCTCTCTGAACTCTGAAAAAAATAGCAGAAGCTGATGTCTTCTACTAAATTGGCGGTTTAAGGGTGACCACAAACTCATTTGGTGGTTTCGGGATGACCACAAACCAATCTGGTGGTTTCGGGATGACCACAAACTGAAGGTCTAGCAGAAGTTGATGTCTTCTACTAAATGGCATGGTTTTAAGTTGACCATAAACTAACAAGAGCTCAAGGCTCAAAAATCTGAAAATGTAACAAGCAAAACTTCATGTTTTCTGCTCAATTGGTGGTTTTACGCTGACCACAAACTATCAAGAACAATATGTTTAGGAACAAGACTGCATACCAGGAACTAGGTTGCATATTTGATCATCTGTTCATAGGATCTAAATCAAACTTGGAACCTGACTCAAAATCAAACTTGGAACCTAACTCAACTAGATTTCTCCCATGTTAGGGACAAGTGGTTCCAATTCCCTTGACTGCCATTTGCAAGTATGGACAAGAAGAGATCCAACACATCAAACTGTCTTCTGACGGAGTCTGAAGACTCGATCTTCAACTCAGAAGACTACATCAATTGGGCCTCGATCATACCCTAAATCATCAAATCTTGAAAAAATTCATGTCCATCAACTCTAGAAATATCTCCAGTCAAGTACGATTGTACTTGTGTATAAATCCGACGATAAGACTACTCCAGCAAATTGGCTTCCAAACACCAACGCCAATTCCCTAACCATCCAAAATGAATTTGTATACTACTGTTAGATTCATAATGAACAAAACAATAGAAACATAATGGAAATAACTCAAGCAATTAAGAAACCATGATGAACATAGATAAATAAACGCTGGTAGACAAGGCATACTCTATATTCATCAATGCTTCAAATAATCATGTACATAGACATACATATATAATACAAGAAGACCATAATTGTCATGTAATTGTATAACAATTAGGTAAATTAACTAACTTATGATTAGAGTTTTAACATTTGATAGTTGATCTGCTTCCCTATTGAATTCCCTCTAAATGTGTTGTATTTTTAAGTTCTCGGGTCTTCCACTCATCTAATGGATTCTAGTCATCCAAGGCTGTAATGAAATCACTTGCAAGTTATTTTTATAAGAAAACCATTCAAGAATTACTTTGGAATATCCAATCAACTATAGAGAAATAACCTGTTTATGAAGAGAAAAATACAAAAGACTCCTCAGTGCCACGAGTTCTCCTCTAGTATTTGTTCCTATGCCACAATTCAGTTTAATGTTAAATAATATATATCCCCCTGTGGACATTTTAGCACTGCACCCGCACCACATTTTTCTCCTCCATTTTGTGAAGCTCCATAAAAAAAACCAACTACCAAATTTGTTTCTAGCATAGGAGGACTAACTACTCTTTGTGAATGGATAGTATCTGTTTCGTTAAATTCACCCAGATTAAGAAAAAATCAATTGATTACCTTATGAATAGATAGTTGATGATTCTAAAAAATAATCACATTTAACAAATTGTCCTTTTTCTTAATCCAAATATGAAAAATTTCATTGAGTTGCCCACCCTCCCACTTTTTTTGAGACTAAAGAACTTTTAGTAGATATTTCCAAACTTCTTTTGTGAAGG
The DNA here is from genome assembly GCA_000966675.3 of Picea glauca. Lineage (NCBI taxonomy): Eukaryota > Viridiplantae > Streptophyta > Pinopsida > Pinales > Pinaceae > Picea > Picea glauca. The sequence continues at coordinate 313,581 of JZKD02S2154817.1, forward strand.
GACAATTTACCATTAAATGATTAATTGTTTCCTCTTCCTCTCCACATAGGAAGCATCTACTAGGACCAACAAACCCCCTTTTTATCATATTATCCCATGTTAGAATTCTATTTTGTATCATCAGCCAACAAAACAGTTTAATCCTCAATGGGATCTGTCAATTCCATATATCAATCATCCATTCTTTTTTATCATCTTCCATATTCTCTATAAATTGCACCTCATAAGCTTGTTTTACAGACACTTTCCCTAACTTTTTGTCCCATGAACAAACAATTTTCTCTCTTTCATTAGATAAGGCAAAGCATGAGTGTTTTAGTCCCCTCACATGGTTCTCCCATTCTAGTTTTTGTTCACCTATAAGTTCAAGAGAATTTGTATCCTTCCAATTAAAACTATGTGCCAACTCAGAGTCAGCAGAAACTACCTGGTCTAGAGTGAAAATACCTTTTGAGTGTAGTAAGGAAATAAAATTCTCAAACAATTTGTAGTAATAATGAGATCCTATCAAAGGATTCAAACCAAGTCTAATATCCTTTCCATTTCCAGGCTTCCATGCTAACCAATCAGTGACAATAGACAGAGAATCATAAAGTACTTTCCAACAATTTGACATACCTTTCATATTTGAATTTCCTTTTCTAATCCATTCATTTACAGAAAGTATTTTTAAATATTTTTTAAGAATTACTTCGTGCCAAAACCCATTACCAAAGAGACTCCTCGACAGGATTTTTGTAGCCAGTGCTTTACCAAAACTGAAAATATTTTTAAATCCCCATCCTCCATACTTATTAGGTTTTGGAATCCTGTCCCAACTTACCAAATGGAAACTTTTTATCCCTTTGTTTCCTGACCACATGAAACTAAACATCCTCCTTCTAATTATATTCAAAATGTTTTTGGGTATCTTTTCCATAGACAACCAGTGCACTGAAATGCTTTCCAATATTGAATTTATCAAAATATACCTTCCTCCCAATGTAATCCATCTATGACACCAAATGGAAAAAAAAAATCCACTTTTTTAATCAGCCATCTCCAATCATTGATCACATAGCAATTTTGTTTTAGGAAAAAAACCCAAGTATTTAAAGCCATCATCTAAAGGTTTTACCTCATAAGGTAGCAATTCCTTCAAGGGAATTAACTCCTCTCTAGTCTAACCTGCTTCCAAAAATTGTGCCTTGTGTGTAATGTAAGCTATTCCATTTGCATTGCTAAATAAGTCAAGTGCCTCCTTAAACACTCCCCATTCTGTCAAAAATCCTCTACCAAATAGAATAATATCATCTACAAAAAGTAGATGAGTAATTCTAATCCCTTTCGCTACTGCAACTCCTTTGATTTTGTCTTCCTCCACAAGGTTCTTTAGTATTTGCTAAGTCCTTTTACTATAAATAAAAACAATAATGGAGAAAGAAGACAACCTTGTCTAAGACCTCTTGAACTTATAAAAAACCCAATAGGGCTTCCATTAATTAACATTGAGAAATTTGTTGAACTGGCACACCCCATTATCCAGTCAGTCACTTCCAAACTGATCCCAATTTGCAAAAGAACTAGTCTTAGGAAACTCCAGTCAACCCTATCATATGCTTTTATCAGATCTAGTTTTAAGATCGGAGCTTTAGATTTCTTAGTATTTATACTATGTAGGGCCTCTTGTGCTATACCTATAGACTCATTGATATGTTTGTTTTCCAAGAATCCAAACTCCTCCTTAGTTATACCTTTTGAGAGGAAAGCTTTGATTCTGACTGCAATAATTTTTTAGATTACCTTATACAATAAGTTACATAAAGAGATTAGTCTGAATACATAAAAGGATTCAAGTTTATCACTTTTTGGAATAAGTGCTATAAAGGTGGCATTCAATGTTCCTATTATCTTCCCCTTGATTCCAGATTCCTCCACTGCTTCCATAATATTTTGTCCCAAAATATCAAAAAATTCCAAGAAATATTCAACTGTCCATTCAACAGGTCCAAAACTTTTTGAGTTAGAAAATCCTTTTAAAGTGGAAAATACCTAAGGTAATAACACTGGATCAACAATTCTTTTCCCTTCTTCCACTGAAAAGATTCTAGGGTAAGTATGTATAACTTCCAATTGTTTTATAATAGAAAGATCATCTCAAACTTTAAACTTTTTTTCAAAGTAAGAAACAACTTCCTGAACTCCAAATCCTTATGTTTAGTTTCCACTAAGCCATCCTCCTTATCTCCCACATTGTGTTTATCTGCGTTATGTAATTGGTGAAGGCATGGAATAACTTAGTATTTTTATCACCTAAGTTTAACCAAGTAATTCTGCTCTTCTGTCTCCAAGTCTCCTCATCTTATTTTAACAGTGCTAACTTCCTGTTCTCTTTCTTTGCCACCCTCTTCCTATCTTCATCTCTCATAATACCCCCAAGATTTGCAGAGTAAAGTAAATCTAGGTCAACTTCAATCTGCACTAGTTCTTCTTTAGATTTTAATTTCTTGTTTGTTTCCCATTTTATAACCACAGACTTTAAGGATTTGATTTTTGAGACTAGTTTTACCATTGGTGAAGTAGTGCGCGACTCCTCCATCTTGTACCATTTGGATCGCACAAATGAAACAAATTCTGGATCTTTTAACCACACTAAATTAAATTTGAAAGGGATCTTCTACATTTGTTGATGTGGTTCCATTTGGAAAACGAATGGCATATGATCAAAAATATTAACATTAACCACCCAGGTTCTAAAAATGTGCCTTGAATCCATCAAGGATTCACTTATTAAAAATTGGTCCAATATTTTTTCTACAAAATCTTGAGTTCCCCTGCCATTCCCCGAAGTAGGCAGAAGATTTACAAGTTCTAAATTAATTAAACCTTCTCCTTGTATCATCTTATTGAAGTAAGTAGCTAAAGGATCGCTTCTAGAATTATTTCCCCATATTTCTCTTGCAGAAATTTTGACGTTCAGATCGCCACCAAAAATTATATTTGACTCTTTTAGAATACCATCCTATTTTATACTATCCCAGAAACTTTGTCTTTTGACATATGGCCCATAAAAATTTAACAGCTTCAAATTCAAATTAATCTGCTTTACGAATCCCTCTAGTAATATGTCTGCAGAAGTCAAAAAAGCAGTGAGATTATCTTTTTTTGGGATTCCATGCAAACAATTGTCCTCCAGCAAAACCTTTTGAATCCACTGCACAAAAATTATGAGTTGGGAAAATATTTGAGAAAACCTCTCTCGCCTTAAATCCATCGACCATAGTTTCTTGTATCATGACTAGTTTTGGTTTAACCATATCAAACAATCTTTTGAGGGATAATTGTTTTGGAGCACCCCCAACTCCTCTAATATTTAGCGAGAATACTATCATTTAATGTCTCTTGCTAGGGATTTATGTGCTCTAAGTGCCTGTGGACCCTTTAGAACCTTCAAGATTAAATTCCCCTCTTGTTCTTTCTCCTTAACGAACTTCCTAACACTTCTGGTTTTGATTGGCGAGAAATATTTTTCGAGCCCCCCAAAAACAATCCATTTCTTGACCAAAAGATCCTTTTTATTGCCCCAACAACCAACAATAGTAGTCAGGATATTAGTTTTTGTCTTCGGGCTATACCCAAAGAGAGTTTTTCCTCCAGATAAAATCTGTAAAGGGGCTCTATTTAACACTTCTTCATAAGAAGGTAGTAATTCTTTTAAAGAGTCCTCCATTGTTTGGTTAACCGCCTAATCTAATAGGTCAGAGTTCCCAATCCCGGTCGTATCCCTAGGTTTCTTGAAAAAAGAAATAGTTTCATCCAAAACTATCTCTACTAGAGCATAAGGGTTTTTCGATTCTAAAGAATACTTTTTACCAGTCTCCAGACGAGTTTCTTTGGCCAAAAACTCTCCCCCTGTGGTCAAAACCTCTAAGTCTACATGGTTTAAGACCCCTTCAACAAAGGTCTCCTCCTCCAAACTCCTTCCCCCTTTTTCATCTGGTGTAATTCCCTCCTCAATCACAGGTCCCAGGCCTGACCGTTCTCCCAGTTCCCTCGAGCCAAAATCCCTCTAGTTACTAAAACCCATCTTACTAGTGCTAATAATGGGTTCAAAACTAACACAAAAATCTGAAAATAAACTTTGTAACCAATCCATTTCCTTCAACGAAAGGGATGAAAAAAGAGAAGGGGAGTGAAATTTTAACTTACCTATGAACGTAGTTGATTTTATTGAGTTGATAAGTGAATCCCCTTCCAGAACATTTTCTCCCTTCTCAACAGAAAAACCAGAAGTCGGGTCGATCTCCGACCAATCTTCCTTCCACGTCGACTGTTTTTTTTTTCCCTGGACAAGTATTTTTCAAATGCCCCACCTCCTTGCAGACCATACAGTGAAACAAGATCCCCTAGTATTCCAATTTCTGTCTATGAACGACTCCTTTCCATTCAATTTCTAGGGACTCCAGTAAACGCTTTTGAAGGTCAAATTCAACTAAAATTTTTCCAATCCTGCGGTCCTGTCCCTCCAAATTAGTCTGATCCACATGCAAGAATTTACCCAAAGAATCACCCATTTCTTTGAACGCTTCCAGATTCCAAAAAGCCAGTGGACATCCCGACATTAAAACCCACAGATGCCTAAACCTAAGAAAAATATTTCTCCGAGTTAAAACAATGTGTCCACTTTTTTATCATGAGACTTCCACTCCCTCAAAGCCAAACCTCGTTCAGGATATTTTTCGCATCTTCAAGATTTCTAAACCAGAAACAAAACCAGCCTCAGACTAGCACCAGGGCTTCAGGAGTATACCCCGGGAACGGTTTCCAATTTTTCTCAATCCACCTGCCTACATTGGGCATCGAGCGAGCTCAGTAGCTAAAATGACCAACCAGTGCTAAAATAGATAAGGAAGAAACTTCCTTCATCCCCACATCTCACCCCAGGACCATTTTTGAGTTATTCTTTCTCAGCTTCCACAATTTTTTCTCCGAAACCCTCTGTTCGACGTAACCAAACTCTTTATCGCTTCCTTTCGAAACCTTGTTTCCAGTGAGGAGCTCGTTAAACTCTACCAGTTTTGACGGGGCGACATTTTTATCCTCAGCACTGAAACCCCTTCTATGATAGAGCACTGCAAATGGTTTTCCTTCTTGTCTAACCAGCAAGGATGATTTTAAGGATGGAAATTTATTTTAAAATGTAAAAACCTTGGCGATTCTTACTAATTCTTCATATGCTAACTATAAATGTTTGGCGATATTTTTGTAAAAATATTCAAATTTCTAAAGATTTTATATAGTTTGTATAAAATTTTGACGATTTTTGAGGTAAAATAATATTATCCTATAGAATTTGGGCGAATCATTTTTAGAATAACGAATATTCTTTTGGGAAAAACCATGGAAAATTAGTTCATGAGCGAAATTTAGCCCCTAAAATCATGCATTCTAACCGGTGAAGGAGGGGCAAAAAGAGTTATGGGAGGACGACTTGTTACAACTGTTGGTTAGATATGTCCCTTCGCTTCAAGTTCGAAAAGGTCATTGATAAGCACAATGTACCTTTTCTCAGTTTGGTTGCCTAGCGATCCTCCACCTGGTGATAATGTTGTCTCGAACTCGGCGCATGAATTAAGAACATTTAAAATGGGCTCCTTTCTGTACTTGGTCGCCTTAGTTTTTAATAAATATTCCTTGTAATCTTCGTCAGACTTAAAAAGTCCTTCCTGAATCCACATTTCATCCTCGAGAGGAGTAGAGAACCATGCCATCTATGCTACCTATTTCCTATCTCCCAGGTCACCTATCCTCCTACCCGTTACCAGGGCCTATATCTATGTCCCACCTCATCTGTACTATCTATTACAAGTTTACCCGATCTCGAATCCTCCTACCTAAAACAAAATTCTTATTGTTTAAATATTAAAATCAGTTGCCAAGCGACCTTTTTTTTCAACGAAAAAAATACGCTTTATATTCAAAAGGATATAAGATTGTACAAGGCTATTTTAGTGGAAAAACCACGAGAAAACAAGAACTAAGCAAGTGAAACAAGTTGTCCATACAAGTCAAAAGTGTATCATGTCAAACCGAGACCATTCCAGATCCCATGGAAGGGCAGCACTCAAACCAAATTGACCGATCAAAGATTGATCATCGTGGAAGGTCCTTCATTGCCTTCTTCCCACCTTGTAAAACAAATGTGTCTCGATGGCAAGAAAAAATCTTTTTTAGAAAGGGTATCCGCCTCGTTGTTTTCCTCTCTGTAGATGTGAGAGAAGGTGAGTATATTAATCAGTTGAGTAGCTTCATGAGTTCTCTCCTTCCATCTTTCAAGGTCTTCCACATGGAAGTCTGCACGCTCGCTCAACCAATCAATGATAATTTTGGAGTCGCCAAGAAGTAAAAGCTCATTGATATGTAGTCGACTTGCCAGAATAAGAGACGCCCACGCTCCCAACAGTTCTGCCTTCATGTTGGTACCGTTCCCATAATTTAGAGTCCACCGAAAACATGTATGTGAGTTTAAAACGATTTTCCCTCCCGCCCCACAGAGTGAGCCATCTTGTTGTGTCGCTCCGTCAAACTAGGCCACAACCCTATCAAGAGGAACTTTAAAAAAGGTCCTGCTGGGAGGTGTAACCCATGACTGTTTCCTACTCGAGGCCATCTCAACAATGATAAAATTGGTCACTCTATGAAATGAAGGAGGCTTTTCATCGAACAACGCAACGTTTTTGGTCTTCCAAATCTGCCAGCAGAGAAGGATTGGCAGCAGCGCAGGGTTCTTTGTGACCTCCATCCATTTCTGAAAGCAATATGAAATGCTGGGACCTGACCAAGTTGACGTGAGCAAAAGGGCGGGCATTAAGAGAAGCCACACCAATCTGGTGAAAGAGAAATCTATGAAGACGTGGGAAATGGTCTCAATGTGTGACTTGCATAGGATACAACGACTAGGCCCCTGCCAACCCCGGGATTGAAGATTCGACCACACCATCAGCTTGTTTTCAATTAGTAGCCAAGCGAATAATTTCAGCTTGAGTGAACAGTCACTCCTCCAAATCTTACAGTGCCATCGATCAGTTGTGTTGGCCCAGCACTTTACAGCTAATGCACAGTAGGCATTCTTTGCGGTGAGGGCGCCGGATCTATCCCCTCTCGTCCACAAGAGAGTATCGGGCCGCTCCTGTAAACGGATGCCCGTTTCCATTAGCCGGCGAGTGTATCCATCCCACTCAACAGAGAGATCAGCATCCAGCTCTAAATCCTCTCTGCTGAGCCAAAAATCGTCCAAATGTCCCCCACTGGTCGAAGATTTGAACTGGTGTAGGAAAAAAATAATTTTATTATGAAGGTGCGCCAACAGCTGAGGGGAAAGCATGGCGTGTCTTCCCATTCCCAATAAACTGTCCCTGCCTACTTCAATCAGAAATCCATTACCAGGATTCCACGAGAGCTAATGAAGAATGATGGGAAGGGACTTTAAGAGGTGTTTCCAGGTTTGTTAGCCTCTGGTGGGTCTCTCCGAGGCCGATCTGATCCATATATGAACCGGTAAAAGAGGGAAGTATTTAGCCTTGATTACCTTACTCCAGAGACCAGGCTTCATAAGCATTCGCCAGAGGGAATTGGCCAAGAGCGCCCTGTAGAAGAAGGGCATATTTCTGAGACCCCAACCACCCATCATCTTTGGTTTTGAAATTGCCTCCCATCTGTAGAGATGGTAACCATAAAATTTCTTGCTGCCAGTCCAAAGGAAGGAGAAAATAAGTTGATGAAGAGTTCTTATAACTGAGACCGGGATGTGTGCTAATGCCATCCAATAGACCGGGAGGCTTTCCAAAACGGATTTTATGAGGATATATCTCCCTCCCAAGGAGAGCAGCTTGTTACACCAATGATGAATTCTTCTTTCAAATTTATCTATAAGCCAGAGCCAATCTTTTCTAGAATACCTGGAGGATTTGATTAAAAATCCAAGGTAGGAAAACCCCTCCTTTAGCTCTGCTACATCAAAACCGAACATCTCTTTTAAATCTGTTAAAAAAGGCTCCTGTGAGTTCAATGATAGGAAGACAGATTTATGAAGATTTATCTCCAAACCAGAGGCAGCGCAGAAGGTACTTATGATGGAGTGTATGGTGGACCATTCCGTAAGACTGGTCGATGTCAAAATAAGCACATCATCAACAAAGAGGATATGCAGAATATGGGTCATCCCTGAGATTTTAACTCCAGATAGATGGCCTTCCACTTGGCTGTTTTTGAGTAGGATACTAAGCCCTTCAAGGATCAATATAAAAAGAAGTGGTGATAGAGGGCAACCTTTATGGAGCCCTCTCTCACAACGAAAAGCTTTTGTAGCTTCCTCATTAATCAGAACAGCAAGGGTTGCCGAGGAAATGCAACCCAAAATCCAATTGGTAATAACTAACCCAAAACCACACTGTAGAAGAATAAGATGCAGAAAGTTCCAATTGACGCAATCAAAGTCCTGTTTGAGATCCAGCTTGAGAAGGATGGCTTGTTGATTCCTAGACTTTAAACTGTGGATGCATTCCTGAACGACACCAACAACATCTAGTATTTGTCTTCCTTTCAGGAAACCGAGCTGCTCCTCGGAAAGTGCCCTGGAGAGTAAAGGGTGGATTCTTCTGGCAATGATCTTAGAAATTAATTTGTAACAAAGATTGCAGAGTGAAATGGGACAAAAGTCTTTGAAATGTCTAGGAAGATTTGATTTAGGAATCAAGACTATATAGGTATTGTTTAGCTAAGGATTTATCACGCCTCTTGTTCTAGCATCCTCCACGACGTCCGGGAGATCCTGACCCATAATATCGAAAAAATGGAGATATAATTCGACCGACCACCCGTTTGGTCCATGACTCTTTTCTTTTTTTAAACCCCTAAGAACTGCTAACAATTCCTCCTTTGTAAAGGGGGCTTCTAAGGCTAGAGCCTCCTCAGTTGTCACCATCTTTGGGAAGCGACTTGCTAACTCAACCTGTGCTATCAGGCTAGGAGCAAAGGTAACCTGAAAAAAATCTTTAAAATGGTTGGTAGCAGCAGCTTTGATGTCTTCCTGAGCATGATGTGTTGTACCGTCCTCCTCTTCAATATCCCAAAGCTGCTTTTTTGAACGATGGGCACTGGCAAAACGATGAAAGAACCGGGTATTTTTATCCCCTCCAGCAAGCCAGAGCATTCTTCTCTTTAATCGCCATCTCTCCTCATCTTCACGAAGGAAAGATAAACGAGCTTTCTCCAACTCATGAATTTTGTAGTCAATGTTCGTATTGGCAATGTCCTGGAGCTGTAAACGGAGTAGGTCATCCAGCTCCTTGTCAATCCTGTTGATGGAAGCCTGTTTCTCTTTTTTTTTCTCTTTTAGCCAAATTGAAGTTTGGAACTTTAATCTGGAGAGTTTGTTTACCAGATTTCCTTGGGGATCTCCAGGCAACGAACTAGAATAATCCGCCCACGTCGTTCTGACCAGGCTATTGAAGGAGTCCTCCTTTAACCATAGCGGGTTGAATTTAAAAGGCTGTCCCGCCCCAAAGCGTCCCAATCCAATCTGTAAGCAAATGGAAGCATGGTCCGATAGAAATGGGAGGTTTACCCACGTGCGAGAGCTGCAAGATGGAGAAAGCACATCTTCTAAGATTAGAAAATGGTCGAGACACTTTGCTATACTGGTCGATCCTTGTCTTTCGTTTCTCCAGGTGGGTAAAAGCTCGGCCGGTTTCAGGTCAATCAAGTTGTTCTTGTAAAAAATATGATTAAAAAAACTCATGAGTGGATCGTTGATCGCTTTTTTACCCCATATCTCCAATGGATTGGTGGTTAAGTTGAGATCTCCAGCTATGATGAAGTTTTTTGCCGCCAAAAGCCCGAGTTCATCCAGTCGCTCCCAAAAGGCCTTGCGATCAGCACATGGGCCGTAGACATTAAGTAAATTGAAAGAAGAATTAAGTTCAAAACAACTTCCAGACAGTAGAATCCCCCCAGGGCTGAGCATCGGTATAAAATCAAAGAGAGAAGGGTCCCATGAGGCCAGAAGACCTCCCGAGGTGCCCACAGAGCTTGCCGCACAGATCATCCAGTTAGGCCGAAGGCGATGCATGAACTCCCTGGCGGCAGAAGCATTCACTAGTGTTTCTTGCAGAAAGATAATAGACAGCTGTGTCTTCTCCAGAAGTCTTCGCATGGAGGCAAGTTTCAGGGATCCTCCAACCCATGTTATGTTGAGGGATAGAAGAATCATGAATTACCTCTAGCTAGGGCTTTTAATCCTCTAAGCGCCCCTTGATTTGTTACAGTAGCTGTCTTGCCCGATGCCTTCGTTCCAGTCAAAGTTTTCTTGCGAGCACTGCGGGTTTTCAATGGTGATAGTTCAAGCCCTATACCTCTTGACCAATGGGGATCCGACCCTGGTGTTATAGAAATGTTTGAAGAGGATGGGTGATCCGATGGAGGTAGGATCGGTTGAATTAAAGAATTTCCATGATAGGTATGGATAGGTATTGAATCATAGGGAAGAGAGTAAGCTGATGTAGCTGTCAGAAACATAGTTTCTAGTGGTAGTTCCGATTGGGACGGTTCAGAGTAACCGGGTAATGTGTAAGGCTCTGGTGTTTCAGCTATGGTTGTTGTAGGATGGGAACCCGAAACCCCTGTGGATGGATCAGGTGGTGTTATAAGGGTTGTAGGTGCAGGGCGAGGGATGGTGGAGCTGTCAGTTGGGACAGGCTCGGTTGGGGGGGGGAATAGGTGAAAGGTCAGGCATAACCAGAAAAGAGGCTGTGGCTTCAGTACACAAGATATTGTTCGCTTGTTCATTTATGAAAAGTCTGTCCCAGGATGAGAGGGTATTAAAAAGTGAGGGACACAGTAGATGGATCTTACCTACTATGGAATCATCAGATGGATTTGTATCCCACCGAGGGATAGGTGCCTCCTCCTCCGTGAACTGGTTGGGTGAAGAGATGTATCCATCAAAATTTGTCTCCTCTGCTGGATCCAAAACGATGTCAGGTGGGGGGAACTTATGGCAGTCCCTTCTCAAATGTTCGGTTCTGCGGCATAGAGAGCATCGGAAGGGGATGCCAAGATAGTCCAGGCGTTGTGTGATCAGTTGGTTGCGCCAATCGATTTCTAAGATTTCTGGAAGTCCAGCCTGGATGTCGTTTTCCACGTAGATCCTCGCCATTCTTCTATCTGAAGCAGTTAGAGAGTTTGAATCCACCCTTAAAAATGACCTATGGAGGCCCCAATAAGTTCGAGCGCTTGTTGGTTCCAGAGTTAGAGAGGGAGACCAGGTAGAAGGACCCAGACATGCCTGTGACTGAAGAACTCAGTCGAAGGATTGAATCCGAGCCTCCATCTTTTGAGCATAAGACTTCCCCCATCAATAGGCCAGAAACTGTCCAAAATGAGTGTCGAGTCCTCTGGATTTTTGAAGATAAAGCCGATCCAGCCTTGTTGCAGCTAGTGAATCTTGGGAATGGATCCAAGGATTGGCTTCCAGTGGTTAGTAATCCATGCGTCCACGTTCTTCTTACATTTTTCTTTGTAAGCAAGCCTGCCAACCAAGGCACACAGGGCCAGGTTGCATGCTTCAGTAAGACCTACATCCATGCTAAGAATGAGTTTGGGGTGTTTTAGTTTGGGCTTCCAGACTCTTTTCTGGCGCTTGTGTATGCCTTGTTTTTGAGAGGTAGGTCCTAGCTGTTGGTGCCTCACCTCAGGTCCACCCCCTAGCTGGTGGATCCCTACCAAGCTTTGCTTCTGTATATCAGTAAGACTAGTCCCTACAGTAGTAGTCTTTGTATTCTCGACAAAGACTGGAGGATCAACTTGTGAGCTCGACGATGTAACATAGCGTGCGCCTCCAATGGTATTCTATGTAGTCTCGAATGTAACTGGAGACACAAAATGTGTGCTTGACTGTGCAACTGAAGCAGGACCGGTGGGACCAGGGCTCAAACCTAAAGATGCGCACGGCTTTCTAGTCCGGAAATGGTTGGAGCAGAGGTCATCTATCGAGGCCAGCACTGCCGGATGGTCACATGGGGCTCCCATGTTTCCAACAGGATGGTCTAGGCTGTATAGCGCACTATAGAAACTTCTAGAGAAAAACAAAACAGAGACAAAAGGGTCTACTGGAGCAGTCAGAGAGGAGAGGTGAAAGCGTCAGTAATCCCAAATCCTTTTCTGTCAGGTCAGTGAAGCCAGAAAAGTTAAAAGTGGAGAGGTGTTCCAGAAAACTCAGTGGGATAGTCGGATCTTGGGCCTAGTTTAAAAGCAGAAAAAAGAAACCGGGAGAGAAACTGATCAAAGACAGATCTACCGTCACTGCAATACTGGGAAGTGTGAAGGGGGCAAACCAAGGTCACCGCAGATGACTACCCTGTATCCAAGTCGACGGTCGGTGAGCAAAGCCGCAAAAGATAGAGTCAGTCCAAACTAACGAGACAAAAGCTCAAAATGGTCGCAGAAAAAAGTGCCATCGTCCAGACCGATGCAAGGGGCCGTTGGAGTCGTCAATGGTGCAATAGGTTCCATGCATAGTCTCGCCTGTCCTAGGTGCCAAAACCTTCAGTGTAAACCAGTTTCAAATCTCTGCAGTCGCCCGCCATTAAAAATCCTTTCCAATAAGGTAAAGTACTTAAAAACTATGAAATTAAATAAATAAATATTTTGATAATGATTAATATCCACTTAAACTAAAATTATCTATCAATATAGATATAAGCTCTCCATTGCCAAGCGACCTTGCGTAAGAATGTTTGGTAAAACATAATTTATGAGACTTAGGATTTGAAATCTCTAAATTGGTGTAATGTGCGTAATGTGCTAAATAATAGAGTTTAGATTTGAAATGTCTAAGCTTATTCTCATTCTTATAATTATTAATTTATAAAAGTTAGATTTGATATCTTAAATTGGTGTGTAATGTGCTATTATTTTATTTGAAATCTCTAAATTGGTGTAATGTAATAAATAATAAAGTTTAGATTTGAAATGTCTAAGCTTATTCTTATTCTTATAATTATTAATTTATAAATGTTAAATTTGAAATCTCTAAATTGGTGTAATGTGCTATTATTTTTGTACATAACTCCATATGTCCACCGATATCCAGACAAATAAACCGACTCATCAAATCTAACCAAAGCTACGAGCAGTTGGAGAATCCAACAAAAAAATACACACAGAACCGTATAAGAACATTGGTCTAATAACTCAGCGAATACAGTTAACTGACAGAATTTATTATTATTATTATTATTATTATAATATTACGTTAATTAACAACAGCATAAAATCGTGGTGTGGAATAACATGTAACTGAAGCAGTCATATGAATGATGAGAGTTTAACGCATAAAGACGCTTTTGTCCGGAGTAACATCAATACGATCACCATACACGGTAAAAAGGGTACCATTCAACATTCAGGTAATATGAAAGGGCTTAGTCTATGGCTTTTTTTAAGGCAATCATCTTCTGAATTTGATTGTGAAATTAAATTGTTTTCCTCGAATGCATAATTTTTTTAAGGCAATCATTTTCTGAATTTGATTGTGAAATTAAATTGTTTTCTTGAATGTATAAATAGATTTAGATTTTGAATGTATAAATAAATTTAGCTTTTGGAAAAACTTTTGGAGTACTGGATTGTATAATTTCAATCAATCAAATTTTCAATTTCAATATTTTCTAATCCAATTTTAAGTAATATTGGGGTGAAAATATGATCTAAAAAGGTCAAAAGCTAGAAAGTTTAGACTCTATCATACCAAGGAGAGGATAAAGGAAAATAATATGCTTCTTGTTTTTGTGTAACTCTTTTAATTTAATTAAAAAGTATCTATGAAAGTGATCTTCATGCTGGTTTGAGTTGGAGTTGTGTCAAATTGTTTATTAATTAAAGTAAACAGTTGATAATCATTTGGACCAGTTTTGCTCAAAATTAGTTTAGAAATTTACAAAAAATATTGAAATTGCATATTTCAGTACTTGATATTGCATAATCATAGTGTTCACATTCGATTCATTTATGTATTAAAAATTGCAACTTAAGCAATGGAAATTTGCCATTTCACCCAATTACATAATTGGATTTTAATGATGGTTGCCAAAAAAATTAAAAACATAAAACATTTACACTTGTCCATTGATAAGAAATGAATCTGTTTATGTTGAATTATTTCTCTCTTCATACTATTTATAAGAAAACATGAGAATTCAAGAAAAAATGTAATGTACCTCTTAAAATAATTCATTGTGATTAATAAAATTGGGGTAGTTCAATGTATGGAAATTCAAAGAAAAACCAATTGTACATTTGCGATCAATTCATTGCTCATTAATTCATTCCAAAGCAATTGCTACTCCATTGTTTACTACTCAGTCGATTTGGTTGTTTAGTTGTTGGATTACTTTACATATATGTAAGCGAGGATGGCATAAAGATGCCCAGTCTTGGCTAAGCTCGTGGGAAATCATGGAACAGAGCATTAAAAATATCATTAAATCAAAGTTTAAGGAGAAAATGTGGTCTGATAAAGAGCTAAAGGAAAAAATAAAATTAAGGTATTATAAGGATGTAATCAACCCTGATCTAGAAGATCAAAATTATATCTCTTTTTTGACAAGTGTAAAGAAAAAAATAAGCATTGCTAATATAACAAATTCTCACGAGCTCCATAGTGAAACTAGGCGTTGGTCTATGGTCTATTCCTAAAACGTCATGGGATGAAAGAGTGTGTCACCTTTGTGACACTAAGAAGGTTGAAGATGAAAAACACTTTCTCTTAGATTGTCCATCATGTACCCAGATTAGATCTCAATTTCACAATATTTGTCACAATACCAACCTTCCTAACCTTTTAACTCAACAAAACTATGGTGATCTTAAAAAGTTTCTCTTAATGTTTTTCAAGTACAAAAATAAAATTCTAAAGAATTTCTTGAGTAATCCCTTATCCTCTTAAGGTTTGATAGACCAATTCAATCTCAGTGGATGTTAATCATCATCATCATTATTATTTTTTTAATACTTTAGCAAGTTTAAATATAAATCAAAAATATTTAAATGAATGAAATATATTTAAATGAAAAAAGAGAAAATAAAATTAACTATATGTTATAATAAATGCGAGGTTCAATGAATTTAGCGGTTTGACATCCCTCTCTTAAGCACAACCATAGAGTGGTTGCCACTTTGTTGTGTCCCTATGCTATATTTTTTCTTCACAAAGTAAGTAGTTATGTACAATAGTTTAAAATGGAGTGGGCTAACTCGAGAGAAATCTTCCCTCCTGAGTTACCTTTTCGGCAGGTCTTTCGACGGTCTCATTTTAAATTTTCGGCCAATCCAGAACCCTGATCAATTTTCTGAGCATATGAGTTTGTTTAAAATGGGGCAAAACCCATGGGGTAAGGTTCTAAAATGCATGGAACTTTGATCCATGTGAAACTTAGACTACCCCTAAAAATTTGGCCAGATTCAGGCCCATTGTTTTGCCTGAAAAGGGGGTATGTTTGCTCCTGAGTTAGCCTACTCCGTTTAAAATTCCTATTATCAAAAATCTAATTCACGAGAGAAGGTCTCCCGTGGAAGTCCTAAATTATTTAAATGCGCACATGATGTTCAATATGAAAATGTAATGAAATGTACAAGCTTGAATTAGGTAGTATCCATGGAAGAAAATACTCATATTTCTAATTAAGGCATTCTCACACATATATTATAACACATATCTTATATAATACCTTTACTTTCATAACGAGAAATGACAATTAAATTGTAACAATACAAACAGAGATATAATATGTATATTTATAGCCAATTTTCCAACTAACCATAGGCTTCATAGGATTGTAGTGTAGATGTCATCCTTAAGTCGAGTAATCAGGCTACTAGGGAGAAGAATACAATTGAAAAGCATTTAGATCATTCAACCCAACTCAATTGCTCTCATAAGTTTGTTAATCTACTCACTATTGACTATTTTAAGCACCTCATCTAGCGATCAAACAATGATATCACTCTCTTCCACCACCCCACACATCACAAGAAAGATCTTCCACTGCAAAGAAAACACCAATTGAAGAGGTTTTAGCAGAACCACTTCTCCCTGATATGTTTTTAGCAAATGTTGTTTTTTCGGTGCATCTAAATCGTTATGGTGTATCGGTGTAATTTAATATCATAGACACTAGTGCTCAATGGCCGCAAGAGCATTGGAGAAACAACATTCCAAAAATAAATTAGTGCTCCACTCAGGTAGAGGCAAATTGGTGCTCCACATTGGTATAGGTGCATTGGTGTTCTATGACACATGAACACCGAAGTGCCAATAACCAAAAAAGATACTGGTGCTCCACTTCTATCTGGAAGCGTTAGTTCTCTCCATTGGTATGGGAACACTAAGTGTTCATAATACACCGAAGCACTGGATAATAATCCGTTATTCATTTAACTTACTAAAAAAGGTGGAAAATACCTAAAGATGTCTCTTAAAAAGAGGAAAAGTAAGGGTTTGCTTCATTTCTTCTTTTTACATTAGATAAGAGGAAGAAGAGGTTATTCTACATAATTATGAAATAGCCATGAATGGAAGAAAAACCAGAGTATTGTGGCCAAGTAACTCTTTTTTCCCTCTTCTTTATTTCATTTATTCTCATTATTGATTCTATTTCTATTATTTACCATTTCTCACTATTATTCTAAATTTCTTAGTAAATTTTGCTATTGTTTTTTCTAGTTTGGGGGATTTTCCTTTATTTTGCTGTAACGAACTGCCTCATTACGACAACCATTCTAGTAACAGGTGCAATTTTTTTATTTTTATTTTTGTTAAGGTGTGTGCGCGCGTGTAGAAGTAGCAACACACTGAACTATACGACGCCCTGGACAACCGACAAGACGCAACCACGGTGTTCATCACAAGAAGACTAAAGGGACATGATGAGTAACTACAAACAATATACGACCATAGGCATAAGGTGCACAACGCAAACATTTAGCGACAAAAGTAAAACTGACCACCCGCCCATCCTACCCTGCAAGGTTAGGACCTCCAAGACACATAATCAACGCTCAAGCCCAGGTTCCCATCGATTTTAACCATTTAAGGTCTCAGGGCTGGCGACTGTTCTGAGGAACATGGAGGTGTCTACATCCCACCCGACACAACATACCAAGCAACCAACTGACCACAATCAAGTACAACATACATAAGAAGAAAAATTGCGCTCCTTACGGAAGGCGCGTGACAAGAGGACTCCGACAACTGAACCCAAATTCAACATTATTTACATAAACAACCACCCTAATATACTAACTGGGGTAACTTAAGGTACGTAATTCCAGGTTATCGCACCACACATGTTATTAATCAATAATTAATAATTACAATATCGCTGTCATGAAACATTAACTGCCCATCATTGTGTCACAATCCGGATCATGAATTTACAATTATCATACCTCTTATATACTATGTTATTTGCTACAACCGCTAATTTAATAATGACCTTACAAGATTGAATCATTCACTAAGGTCCAATAGTAATGCACTAAAAATGATATCATACTTATAGGTGATATCAATTGGAAAACAACAACATACACCATAAATTAAATGACAATCTAAATAATAATATTTAATGACAAAAGTATAAGGCATTATTTGGATATGACAACTATCCATAGTTAAATTAACAACAATAAAATATAGCAATTAGTCAAAGATGTCACTATTTGGAATAGCATCATGATTATAGGAATCGTCAATTGAAATGTAATATACACCATAATTTAAAAAGGGCATGCTTATAATATAAGAAAATTTAAAATGACAATGACAAACTTTCCGCATTTAAATTGACAATAAATTAAGAGATCCATCCATTTAAGATGTCCATATAAGGAATTACCTCCTAACTACAGGTGTCATCAAGTAAATAACTACATACTTCATCATTAAAAATGGCAGGTTATAAAATAATCAATTATAAAATGACCATAATTAAAAAGGGGCATTATTGCCCCGACAGACATCAATAAAACAACTTGCATCATAACTTAAAAGATTAGAGAGACTAAAGGAGAGTAATTTCCCTGACTAAGTGAAGATAAAACGTTGACATCATACATGCCAGATTAGGTAACGTGTAGGTGTATGAAATTGGGAATCATTCTAAAAGGGCGTTATGATGACCTTGGTGTTTGTAATTCACAAGATGGAATAATTACTGGGAATTGAATTCGTAAATTCTAAATAACAATCTCAGACCTTGATTTTAACAACCTGGAAATGTCGATAATAAGACGAACAGTATTGAAACTTGCCAGATATCTATAAAACGATCTGACCAGATTAAGATATTCAAAATTTAAATTCGATGTACAGAAATAACTTCCCATTTAAATGACTGGGTGATATTACGATAGTTTTTAATTCGTTTCAAATGAAATTGGTAAGGTCTGGACGTTTGATAGCCCTGTCCGGTGACAACACACATACCCTAAATAATAATTCTACAACAAATCAAACTCGTTTTCATTGGTTGTTGTAACAATTAATAATTATCCATTAATAACCATTGTAAGCACAACCCCAAATTAGAAAACGCAACTGTAAACCAATCAACGCATCTGTATACAACGCCCAATTTCAACAGTAAACAATTTACGCCCCAGAACAGTGGCAATCACCCCATATAACAGTATGCAACTACCAATGAAAGATTTGCTCCCTGTGAGTGATAAATATGCCCAATACAATTGCAACACACTCAAATACATATGCCAAACGTACAATATATAGTGGCCACAAAAAAAATGCCCAGCCACAGTGCAAATACGCCCAATACATATGATCAACCACCAATGAAAGATTTGCTTACTGTGGGTGTTAAATACGCCCAATACAATTGCAAAATGCTTAAATACAGATGCCAAACGTACAATATACAGTGGCCACAAAAAAAAATGCCCAGCCACAGTGCAAACACGCCCAATACATATGATCAACCACCAATGAAAGATTTTCTCACTGCGGGTGTTAAATATGCCCAATACAATTGCAAAACGCTGAAATACAGATGCCAAACGTACAATATACAGTGGCCACAAAAAAAAATGCCCAGCCACAGTGCAAACACGCCCAATACATATGATCAACCACAAATGAAAGATTTTCTCACTGCGGGTGTTAAATACGCCCAATACAATTGCAAAACGCTCAAATACAGATGCCAAAACGTCCAAATTACAGTGGCAACAAAAAAACGCCCAAAATGACTGTTGCAACACGCCCAACACAGTTTTCCAAAGACGCCCCATACCACAGTATACAGAACGAATAAAGATGCTCACGGTGTAAGTTAAAAACGCCCAAATGACTGTTGCAACACGCCCAACACAGTTTGCCAAAGACGCCCAATACACAGTATACAGAGCGAAATAAAGATGCACATTCTGAATTGAGCGCAGACACAGACACACAGAGGTAACTGCCAATAAATACAAGGGAAGCCCTTTAAAACTCCCCAACACCAAATGTAAAACCCAGCTCATTCAACCATGTGGAACACAGACCAAAAACGCATTGCCAGACATAAAACGAACTGCCAAGATGAAAAGAAATGCCAGACCAAAACGATTGCCAGAAGGTAAACAAATGCCAGGAGTAAAAATGAATAGACGGAGGTATTCCAGAGATAAACGGATATTTTTTTCTTTTTTTTGCCAGTAACCATTAACAAGACGAATCACCAGAAGCAATTTAACACTAACCATTTCTACACAATTTTGCCAGAATTAAAATCATACCTTAGCCACTCGCCCGCTTTGGAGACGTCCCGCGCTCTGTGCCGTGTCCGCTCTCCTTGCCGCTCCCACTCGCCGACCGCAGGAATCTCACCGGTACCTCCCAGCCAAACGCTAGGGGTACTCTGCTTCCCCCTTAGCCCCCCGAGCCGCAAAGGGGCCACACAAGAACCAGAGATAACACTAGCTTCTCAGCTCGCCTCCACGACTGAGCTACCACTCCAAAACAGCTAAGATAGACCCAACTCCTCACAAGAAATCCGTCAAACCACAATTCGGTAGCGTAACGTTACGCTAACCGTTCATCCCCTCTTCCTTCTTTTCCCCTTCTTTTATAGGAAAAATGAGACCCACCTACCTTCCTAAATTATCATTAAATTAGTTTTTAATGACAAACCTCTAAACATTCTCCGCCGTCCAAGTGTCGCTCATCCCTACGGTTCTCTAAAATTAATTTCTTTTTAATAATTAAAAGACTCAATTCCCTCACTCCCCCAAAAATCGCTCCTTAAATCACTCCTAGGGTTCCTAGATCCCCTCTCATGCTTTTAATAACTTTCCTCAAATGTAGTTGTTGATTTTTAGTAGCTCCTAAATGTTGATTCCTTTTTTCTTTTTACCCTATGTCTCCTACTTTCCATAACTAAGTTTCCTTTATTACAAGTTTCCTCATTTCTTATTTTTTTTATTCCTCTCCTTTATTTTTTCTTATTTTATATATATATATATATTTTTTTAATTTTCATTTATTATATTTTTGTTAAACCCAAATGATAAAGGCGCTTAACAGTCTTTTCAATATATATATAAATATTTTATTTTTTTTGAAATCCTAATTTTTTTATACTCCCCTCTTTAATAATTTTAATTCTTCTTTATAATTTATACGCCATGGGTTTCACTTAAATTAACTCCCTCATTACTTTTAAGAAGACTTTAATTAACACCTAGGAGGGTTTTAGTTTACGCCCTATGTTTATTTTTTGTAGGATCTTTTCTTAGGGCTTGTCAAAATTTGTCTTAGAGATGTTTTA
>JZKD02S2154817.1:334494-359556 GCA_000966675.3 Picea glauca
CCCCTGGAGTCAACACTCCGCCAGGTGAACTTGTGGGAGACTAAGGGCTCTAAGGAATAAGGCCCCCGCCTTATTGCGCGCCCCTTAGAATAATCGTGAGCGACTGTCGCAGTCTTCCCTCATGGCATCATGGATCCTCTCGAACTAGGTAATCGTTAACGTACAGTTCGAGCCACGGCGGGAGTGCTAGTAGGCTGTGGCAGGGCTACTGTCCACACCTCTCCCTCAATCTCTCTGGAACTCGTGTGTGGCCCCTTTACTCCATATGTGAGTGTTGGTCGGCAAGTTATCGTCAGCCTACATCATCAACCATCATGTCAGATTATGTCAACCACATATCATAAAATCAATAGCATATCATCAAAACAAAACAATATCACCGTAAATGAAACGACCCAAACAGACCACTCCCTGACTCAATCCGGAGTCGAAGGGAGTTCCACCGATGCCTCTGCATCCTCAAGGTCCGAAACCCTGCACACTCAATGAAACTGAGTCAGCAGCACTTGTCTACATCAAGGTAGTAAAAACATCCTGTCATATAACTTCACACATCATAATGAGGGAAAAAGTTTTATCATCATAAAAATCCAGATCACTTGCGAGCAAGTGTCCTCAAAGAATAAGTTTGGTAAGTGCGCCAGAGCGGGATGTTACATTTGCAAGTTGATGGTATATTTGTTTTAGGGTTTTACATCAATAGATATGGCTATAAAATGAGGGAATTTTCAATGAAGAAAGGGGTACATTTTTGTGCAATGTGGATGCATATCATAAGGGTTTTCAACTCCCTTTATTTGCAAGTTCACAAGGATCCTTTGTGTGGCACTATGTTATTCCCTAGTGATCTTGAAGTATTATTTCTCCTCATAGGCATGGAAGCACCGGTGTTTCTTTTTGGCATGGTTGCATCGATTCTCTTAATGAATCGACACACCTAACAATAATTCATTTTTTAACTTATAAAAATCAACAGGAGAAACTACAATTCGACTCTTAAAAATAGGAAAAAGCAAGGCCTCGTTTCATTCAACATTTCACTTGAGAGAATAGACATCCAGGAGGTGTTGAAACAAGAAGATGAAATACAAATGACCATGAATGTGTGGAAAGACAAAGAATATTACGTCAAGGTAACCCTTTTCCTCCCTCTTCATTTTTTCTATTGTCCTCAATATTGTTTTTATTTATGTTATTTTCTATTTGTTACTAACATGTCTAATTTCTTTGTTGGTTTTTCTACTAAGTAAAATCATGAAGATGGGTGCCAATTTTTTTGTTTTATGAGAAAAAAAACTATTTTTCTGATATACAAAAGTATTTTTTTTTTATTTAGAATTTCACTTTACAGTAAAAACAAAACTTGTGAAGAATTTTGTTAGCTTTCCACTCACTATTTTTCAAATTATTTTTATTGAGATTTGATATGTCTATTTGGCAATTGTTTCAGAGTATGTTCCTTAAAAATGAAAGGAATGATAATAAGTTATGTTTCCCCCCAACGGTGTATCTATTATTAAACTTTTGTTTTTGACAAACTAAATATACAACAACGATCTACAACGACTTTATTTTCTTATAACTATAATTTTGAATCTAACGGATGAATGTTATAATTTCTAGAATTTTTTGAAGTTGACCAAGCTGAACCAATTTCATATTTTAAACACATGTTTCCCCCCACCTTGTATCCATCTTAATTTGTACTTGAAATTAAAATCTAAAAATACCCTTTTGAAGAGAACAATTTAGGGATTGTTAATATTTTTTTTTCTAAATTTTCCACTGTGTATTTTTAGAGATATGGATATTTCATTTCACCGAATCATAATGTCACCTGAAAATATCATGCAATGATTTTTTTTATAAAATTAAATAAAATTAGATCAAAATTAATAATCAAAATGAAAACAAATTATATCCATAGAAAGTAGATTCAATTTTGCAAATACTGATATCAATTTCGGATCTAAAATATGAGCATTTGTAGGAGTCTGTAACCTCCAAAGTGCAAGGAAGTTGGAGGGAATTATCAGGTTCTTGCAAACAGTCCCATTCATAGGTTTTCAACCGAAATAATTTTTCGGTCGAAAAGTATTTTTTTTTCGGCCGAAAGATATTTTACTAACGAAATCCGTAAAAAATAAATAGATTCCTAGTTTTTCGGCCGAATGTTTGTTTTTCAGCTGAAATATGGGTGAGAGAATTGCGTCGGTCGGAAAAAAATGAAGGGACACGTCATTTCGTTTCAATTGGCACCAAATCTTATAAATATGCTTTTGGTCGAACCAATTTAACACAAGTCACACTCTCGTTTAATGGTTTTGCATATGTTTTTTTGTTTTTTTGAACAAGGTGGTTGATGTTTTGAATGCAAAAAACAAAAATGATATATTGAAGGCGTTGTTGAACATTTTTTGAAGGTGAAGGCGTTGTCGAACATAAAATTCTTGATAAATTATCTTTTAATAATTTTTGTGAGAATGAATTTTTTCTGAGGCTATTCTGAAATGTTGATTATTTTTATTTAACTTTTACAGATAACTACACTCATGGTAAAAAAAAGTTTGTGCAAGAGAAAATTTGATCGCCATAACAAACAAATGAAAGAACATTATTGGAGAAAGAAACAAGAATGTGAAAGTATTGAAGAAAGAAATGATGATGATGTAAATAGAGATTTTCAACAAGAAGAAGTCCAACCAGGTATATGCATGTACACATATTGTCTATATTAAAAGTATAAAACCATTTATTTACGTTATTGTTTAAAATATTTAATTGATTGTAATTCAGATTTGATGTTTTTCAAAAAACATAAATAGATTTGCCTCATAACATCGATAAAGTTGTTGAAACCGAAATTGAAGCAAAAGTTGAATCACCTATTGGTATGTACATAAATCTTTAGATAATATAAGATGAAGACTTGTATATATAATTTAGTGAATTTATGTTTGGGTTTATTTTTTAATATAAAATTTAAATTGAAATATGTAGAAGAATCTATCAACATTGATGATGAAATATTAGAAAATGATGATATTGACAAATTTGGGAAGAAAGAAGTTAATCATTATATAAGATATCATGTTACGAATATGTCTAATACGTTTTTCAAAGATGAATCAATGACAGTACAAGCTCATCTTTTACTGTCTAATAAAGTCAAGAAAGTTAAAAGAAACTACGTCATTATTGGGTATTCAAAAGTCAAAAAAAGATACAAAGGTGAAACAAAATGTCTTTGACAATATAACTAGTGTATTAAAAGCTTTTGGAAAATCTCGAAAAAAAGATGTCAGTGTTGCACGTAGAGTGATACAAACATTAATTGTTTCATCTAGAAATATAAAATATCGTTTGAAACGACACATGGAAAAAGCAATGATAACACCAAGAAAAACATTGTACAAACATAGAAATTTTCGATTGCAAATAGATTCAAATGATGAAATTGCTTGTTAGACAGTTATTTATAGACAACTCTACAAAGATAGACTTGCAGAAAATGTCAAAGAATCGGCTCGTAATTGTTGGTTGACATAATCTCGTGTTTCATCACATACAATGGATGTGTTGCGATGGAGACTAGCAGTAAAACAATATGAAGAACATCCAAAACATATATTGCCAATGACACAAATAGAATTGTTCAACAAGTTCAAAGAAGAACACAAATAAGTTAAAATTTCCATCAATACATTTGTGCAACAAAGACCATGGTTTGTTAGACCCATCACTATTTGTGACACTTGTTGTTGTCGTTATCATGTGGAATTTGATTTATATTATGACACTTTTTTTTATTTTGGTAAAACTTTATGGTCAAGTTCACCTCCTCCTTCCACATTCCGTGTTTTTATATCTGAAATTCTATGTGAAAGAGAAGGTGATGAATTATTTTACAAAAAAAAATGTGTTGGTGGAAAGAAATGTGATCGTTGTGGAAATCTAAGTTGGTTTCACTCAAAGTATCCTATTGATATGAATGATCAATCATTTTCTAATATAACAATCAATTGGAAGAGATATGAATATATCAGCAGCACGACTCCACATTCTTCAAATGTTATTTCCAAAAGGATTAATTTGAAAGTAGATAAAATCTATGTGATAGATTTTTTTAAGAATTTTGAGGAAGAAATTTATAAATACACCAAGCATTCACATAGAGTTCGATGGAAAGACCTACAATTGAAACAATCTCGTGAAGTGTTTCCACCAAGGACAATTTTGTCTGTTGTTGATTTTGCAGAGAATTACACATTCACTACACAAAAACAAATCCAGAGTGAATATTATCATTCTGATCAAATCACTATATTTTTCCATGGTCTATATAGACATGCTCAACAGAGTCTTGATAACATAGAAAGAACCAATGACAATCGACATGTTATTAAAGTTTATCACTTTTATATAAGTGATGATTGAGCGCACGATACACATTATGTACAACATTTTTTTGATACATTTTATGATTCATTGAAAGAAATTGGGGTCAGATTTGATCAACATTGGATATGGTCAGATGGAGGAGCGGGTCAGTTCAAATCTTCACAATCGTTCTATTGGTTGTGTTGTCTTCATAAGAAATCAAATATTACACGTTGTGGGAATTTTTTTGAGAGTGTTCATGGAAAGGAGAGAATGACGGTGCAGAGGCATGTGTGAAACAAACACTTCGATGGTATCAGATGAACTCTCATGCCAATCGATTTGAATCTGCTAATCAAGTTGTTGAATGGTGAAAACTGGTGCTAAGCCATGAAAATAATCCGTGAAGAGATGTGTGCAGGTGTGTACTTATATACATGTTACAAATGTACACAATATATTTTTATTCACATGTTCAAATTTATATGATATTCAATCATTTTCTTGGTATATTTCAAGTTAACAAGTTCTTGTCTTGTGCAGGTTTTTTTGGTATGGTTGAATACAAGATGTAAGAAGATCAATCCCATATGAAGCCGGTACAATACATGGGACACGAAAAGTTCATTCAGTTAAAAAAAATGCTATCAAAATGTGTTTGCATTTCATAGAAGAAATGAATCTTGTTTTTGTTCAGTTTGCATAGAGGACACAGAATCCATAGAGATTTGTGAAAACGAAAATGCAGAATATGTTAAATCTTTTAGACATACTGAAATTAATATAAAAGGGAAAATTCCACTTGCAAGATCAGAGGATATGGAATCAAATGAAACTGTAGTGTCACTTGATGGTGATAGAGTTTCTCATATTGTTAGAGAAGGTAATTTTTATGTTTAAATATTTAAACAACTTGTAGATGTACTTGTGTGATAATCTAACACGAACTACTTGTTGGAACATATTGAATTATTTGCAGGAGATGTCTTTTTCGTAGTTGCACCTGTAGACAACATTGAAAACGTCAAATATTATTTGATGCGATGCACAGAAAAAAAGATGAGGTTATTACAAGATTTTGATGATAATGGTTTTATATATGAAAGATGATCCATCGTATTGAAAATATATTTTTCTCAAGAAACCCATCAAACCGATACTCGTGTTCACTTTCAAGACTACCAGTTGGATGTCATAAGTTGTGAATATAGTCATTTGATATGTGCAACACTCATAAAGTTAATAGAAGTTCAATCAAGAAAAAAAAAAAAGTTAGAAAATGGAAAATGTCCAAAGCCAATCATGAACATAACTATTGAAGATGGCATACCATTATGATTTCTGTAAACAAGTGACATGTACATTCCAAAATTTTATATTTTGCATTGAAAGTACATGTATTTTTGAATATTTAGGATTCTAGAATCATTTGGTTTAGTTTACTTTCATGGTCCATTCAAATAAGAAAAGTTATATTTTTGATGAATTACAAAGTTTACCGAGCCTTATTTACAATTTGAGGAAAGAACCTATATATTGTATAGGGAACCTAAAATGACCTATACTTTGGGTGATTATACTAATCCTACAAATTATCCATCATATACACAAATCCTTTAATGCATAACCAATTTATTACATAAAGGATTTGCACTCATTATTTTCAATAATTGAAATGTTTTTTCATATGAAGAGGATAACTTCATATCAAAACTAGGACCCATTTCCATGTCATTATAAGGGACTATTGATGGATTTGAAAAACATTCACTAAATGTAGTACCTTTCATAAAATCATCCACCTCTCTATTAATATCTCTAGGAATAATATCATTCTACAATTAAAAAATAACAGATCAACTACTAAGGCTTGGTTTGCTGCATTTATATTTTCATTTTTTAATTGAATTTGGAGTATATTGAGAATTCAAGGTAGTGTATGATTAACATCCTAATTAAAAAAAATTAAAGACATCTTAAAAAGTATCAATTTTAATTATGAAATTGTGAATTTTGATTCCAAAAGTGTTGATATATTAACTTGCTACAATGTGCATTTCGATTTCAATATCTTGAAGCAAATCAAACAAAATTGAAATTATGAGCTACTTGAAAAATGTGTATGATGAACCTAACACTACTTATATTCTACACATTAAACATAGTTTTCATTAAGTTTGATTGAAAAAAACTTAAGTTGAAAAAGAATTTGTTTTTGTGACCTGATAACAAAAAACGAAAAATAACACCATCTACTAAGGCTTGGTTTGCTGCATTTAGATTTTCATTTTTTTAATTGAATTTGGAGTATATTGAGAATTCAAGGTAGTGTATGGTTAACATCCTAATTAAAAAATTTAAAGACATCCTAAAAAGCATCAATTTTAATTATGAAATTGTGAATTTTGATTCCAAAAGTGTTGATATATTAAATTGCTTTGTAATGTGCATTTAGATTTCAATATCTTGAAGAAAAAAAAAATAAAAAAAAATTATGAGATACTTGACAAATGTGTATGATATTACCTAACACACATTTTAAACATAGTTTTCATTAAGTTTGATTGAAAAAACTTAATTTCAAAAAGAATGTGATTTGTGAAATGATAACAAAGTTGGAAGTTTACTCAATGTAGATCTTGTACTGTGGATGGTGTGTTATTATCCCTGCAAATTTTTGAATATAAATTTATTCATTGATATTGAACAACACTCATAGGTATCATATTAATTGCACTAGTACATAACCAATTTATATCAATATAAATTTTAATGAAAATCGCTTACTTATATTAAAGTATATTTTAATTTTACATATTAAAAAAGGTTAGATCATGTTTTTATTTCAATTTTTATTTCAAAGTATATTTTTATTTCACATCTTCTTGAATAAATATATTGAAAGCTCTAAAATAAACCAAGGATGAACATAACCAGTTTAGTGTTGGACTCTCATTTCATTATGAATTTTCAATAAAGAAACCAAGGATGAACATAACTATTTTAGTTCTGGACTTTCATTTCGTTGTGAATTTTCAATTTTGAGTTCAGGGTTTTTATTAAATTTTGGATTGATAGGAGTCTATGCCTTATCAAAATAAATGAGGGGCCTAGATTGATGTGATGATCAATATGCTTAAATTTACAAAAACATTGTTAAAGTCAATTGATTATCACTTGAATGGAATAAAATAAAATCCATATCACCCAATGAAAATGGTCAATGAGTTTACCTTGGTAGTCTAATACTAATTTTTCATCACCATGGACTCATAATTTCTTTTTATGTTTTCACTCTCATAAGAATCTCTCACATATTTTTAATATACAATATTGTTTATTGTTTTTTCCATTCTAATATTATTAATAGGAGACAATTGAGAAGTTTGAAACCTAACTTGAGAAACCCTCTAGTCCCAACCCTCATCTCTGAGTGTCTTTTGGGGTAAGGTGATCCAAAGCAGGAAACATATTTGAAAATCAAACAATATTGAAATTATAAGTTGTAGAAACTATAATTTGATGATTTGTTTGAATATTTTCAACCATATTTGCAAATCAAACAAAATTGAAATTATAAGTTGTAGAAACTATGATTTAATGACATGTTTGACTATTCAACCATCTTTGCAAATCAAACAAAATTGAAATTATAAGCTATACTTGAAATAGTACAATGATGTTTATACAATGAGTTTTATAAATAAAATGAAATAAAAAAATAAAAAAAAATTCATAAATCAACCTTTCACGAGATCATAAAAATTGAAATTATAAGCTATTGATTGTTTATAAATGAACAATAAACAATATATTCCACCATCATAAACAATATAAGAGAAATAAAAAATGAAACAATAATTGATATTTTGAGTTCCATATATATATAATGAAAGTTTGCATAGTTACATCGCCAAATACATAGGTTCCACAACCATTTTAGGCTAATAACAAAAACTAAGAGGATTTATTAAAACATTTAACTCCAAAATTCTAGACTCTAAACTACTCGGAAAGAAAACATTTGTTGAATTTAAAATTTAAAAGTTTAAAAATTTAAAATAAAATGTACACATACCGTTTTAGATAAATAAAACAAGTTGTGATTAAATAAAAATTTACATACATACCAAAAGAGTTAAGTTCCATCTTCCAACATGCTCATTTCTCCCAAATATAATGTAAACATCTTTTCCACCAAATATAATGTAATCATCTGTAACAATAAAAAACAATAAAAAGAAAAACCAATAACACATATTCGCATATATACTTTATTAGCAAATATTTTAAAGATATTTAACTAAATATTAAATAAACAATAAGAAATAATAACATACCCAACCGGAGTTCCATAGATTTAAGATTTTCGTTATTTTTTATTATACTTTTTTGACACTTTTTTAAAACCAACTTACATCACGAAGTTCCAAAACTTCCAAAATAGTTACTCTCCATATTAAGCATAAAAAAATTCCAAAATATTTACTCTCCATATTAAGCACACATGATCTAAACAATGTAAAATCTTATCTAGCAAATTTTTAAAGAGAAATTGTGTTCTTGGTAACCAATTTTAGTGTTCGGAGTTAGATAATACCCTGAAAATAAATTCAGTTGTGTATGCAAAAAGTTCACAAATCTCCATATTAATACATTCTTCCAATAAAATACTTATCTCCTTGATACAGTCCCAGATCATTCAGGTGAAGTTCTCATGTCAGGTGACCTTATTTACTCAGTAGTAAAATACTTATCTCCTCTTCTGCAGTGGAATAAATGTTCAATTATAATCAAATGCCCTCAAATGCCCTTTCAAATTAAAGGACTCACAAATTTTCATATGAATCCATTCTTCCAAGAAATTACTTATATCTATGAAAGTTCACAAATCTCCATATTAAAAACCATTCTTCCAAAAAATACTTATCTCCTCTTTCTGTGGTGGAATATATGTTCTCATATAATATTTCATGTACATGAAGAAAACACAAATCTGCACATATATTAAGTCATTCTTCAAAAACTATTTAAATCTTTCATCTTTCTACATGGGATTTATTCATATTACATACAATCAAATGCTCCTTGAAAGATGTCTTCGTCATTATCTAAACTTAAGTGAGATCATGCACATACATAGCTTATTTCTAAATCTACAAATCTTGGTTTGTATGGTTAGTAAGCAATTAGTTAAGAGTTTGACAATACCCTAAGAAGGAATTCACTTTGTTGTATGCAGAAAACAGAAATCTCCATATTATGCCATTCTTGGACAAGAAGGCAATGAATGCAATCAAAGAAAATTTAGAAACCTCCCCTTTTCTGATGTGGGATAGAGTCTGTTCTCAAATAATCAAATGCTCAAGTTCAAAATTAGTTCTGCAACATGATCTAAACATAAATAAGATTGAATGTACCATTTTAAATGACGATAAGATTATATAGTAGTTTTATATATTTCAAAATAATTGATCAAAGAGTTGAAAAATTATATAAACAATAGTTGAGTAACCCTATGAACATGAAACGCTAATCTAAAAAGTTGATCAAACAAAATTTGAAAAAAGTAAAAAAAATAAGCAGATTCAACAAAAATAAGCTTGAACACTTATATATAAAAGGTCCAACATAAAAAAAAATTAAAACTCACTAATGTGCAATGTACATACATTTAAGAATCCTCTTGAATAGACAAATCCTTCCCAGGTATGGATGCATGCTCCTCAATCCCAATCTCCCGCACTCCCTTCTCCACATTCTGTTCAAGCACACTCTCATGCACTCTCTTCTCCATATTGCCCTATAACACATTTGAAATTTGTAGATTTGAAAATTAAATTTAAATGATTTGAACAAATTAAATTGTAGTTTTAAATTTTGAAACATGTAATACCTGTGATGTGCCAACCTGAATATGGCTATGATGTGCATGTGGTTGTAGTAATCCTTCTGGATGTCTATGTTCAGCTTTCACTTTCTAACATTCTAGACATCTCTTCATGTAGCTAACTATGCCCTCCTTCATTCATTTCTAGAAGAATAAGGGCTTAAGGTCCGACCTCATCTTTGTGACTCTTGGATGCGCCATGTAAACTGCCCTATGAGCTTCGTTTAAGATCAAACTTCTCAATTTGTTGTTAGGCGATACATATATCCAGATATTATACCTGATCAATACGTCATTGTCCAATTCATATCCTTCAAAATTTGGTACCAACATGGTGTCTTTTTTGATATTTTCCTTAACCTCTTTATACCAATCATTGTCGCATTGTATAGTTAGAATATTTTCTTGAAGATTCGTTTGAAGAGGTACCACCGAAAATATGCGCAGTCTCCGACTCAACGCATCTGCCACTCTGTTCACTGTTTCCTTCATGTAACAAATCTCAAAATTGTATTCGCTAAGAAATTCTGACCAACTCCTTTGTCGCGCGTTCAAGTCAATATGCATAAATATGTGTTGCAATCGACAATGATGTTTTTTTAGTTTGAAATTCTGTCCAATTAGATAGTGTCTCCATACTCTCAAGGAATACACAATGGCCAATGACTCTAAATCATGCATTGCATAGTTCTCCTAATGCTTTCTTAATTTCCTTGAGATGTAAGTGATCACATGATCGTCTTGCATCATGACTCTGCCTAAGCCTTCCTTGGATGCGTCCATGCATACCAAGAATTCTTCGTCGATGTTGGGGAATTTTAGTATTGGCGCAGTTGTCGACAACTCCTTGAGCCTTCAACATTATTCTGTGTATTTCTCGATACATACAAAATTCTTGTTTTTCTTCTGCAATTCTGTGATCAGATTTTCTATCTTCGAAAAACCTTTGACGAATCGTCGGTAATATCCTGCTAAACCCATAAAGCTATGGACTTCTGGTATGTTCGTTGGCATAGGACATTCCATAATAGGCTCTACCTTTGATGGATCCACAATGATTCCTTTGTTGGATATAACATGCCATAAGTAATGAATCCTCAATTGATAAAAAGAGAATTTCAAAAGTTTCCTGTATAATTTGTTTTCTCGTAAACCTTGTAGTACCAAGCACAAATGTTCTTCATGTTCTTTCATCGTATGATAATATATCAATATGTCGTTAATGAATACTTTAAAAAACTTGTCCAAATATTCACAGAACACCCCATTCATCAAGCTCATGAATACCCCCAGGGCATTTGTCATTTCAAACGGTAAAATGGTAAACTCGTAATGTCTGAACCTTGTCTTGAATGCAGTCTTAGGAATTTCTTCCTCTTTGATTCATAACTGGTGATATCCTGATCTCAAGTCGATATTCAAAAAAACAGTCGTTCCTTTCATTTGGTTAAACAAATCATCTATTCTTGTCAACAAATATTGGTTCTGATTATTTCCTTATTCAATTGATGGTAGTCAAAACAGAGTCTCCATGACCCATCCTTCTTTCTTATGAAAATAACAGGCAGACCCCAAGGTGACACACTTGGGCGTATAAGTCCTAGTTCCAACAAATCCTTTAGTTACATTTTCAAATCTTGTAACTTAGGTGTCGCCATCTGATAAGGCGTTCTTGCTATCAGTTAAGTTACAGGTTTATATTCGATGGTAAAATCCAGCTCTATTTCGGGCGGCAAACCTAGTAACTCTTCTGGGAACACGTTCGCAAACTTTCATACTACAAGAAGGTTTTCTAATCCTTGTGCCTCGCCCTTGTCATTAAACACTAATATTGCATATAGCTTGCATCCTTTGCGCATACTCTTTTGTAGTTGTACGGAAGAAATGAATCTTAAGGAAACTCCCTAGTTTCTTCCTACAATCGTTCTTCTTTGTCCCCCTTCATCGATCAAAATCAACCGTTTTGTCTTACAGTTGAGTATCACATCATGTGAT
The DNA here is from genome assembly GCA_000966675.3 of Picea glauca. Lineage (NCBI taxonomy): Eukaryota > Viridiplantae > Streptophyta > Pinopsida > Pinales > Pinaceae > Picea > Picea glauca. Next base: position 346,760 of record JZKD02S2154817.1, read on the forward strand.
TCCAACTAGTCCATATCGATCACAAGGTCATAAGATCCTAATATCGTGATGTATAGGTTGGCATTTGTTACAAAATATCCCAAGTTAAGGCTACAATCTGTAATCTTTCCTCCAACCTTCTGCTTGGCACCCAAAGCCATTTCCACGTATCTAAACTCGTCCTGTTCAACTACCTTTACGTTAATTCTTCTTAGAGTTGCACTCAAAATAAATCTCTCTGTAGCATCAGGATCTATCTAAATAATAAATGTTTGGTCGATGATGGTACCAGACATCTTGAGAAAAGTGGACTGGTGCTCGGCTTGGTGGTTATTCATCACTACATGAATCCGGTGGGCCTTCCCAAATATCCAACTGTAGTGTGTCCGACTGACCCAATTAATCTGGCCCTATCAACCAGACAGTCATGCTGGTAATGCGGCTCTCCACATGTCCAACATCTGGTCTTCGGTCCAATGCTCCTGGTCCCTGAAGTAGGAGTTGTTGGCCTATCAACCTGAAATCCTAGTCTTTTCTGTTGAACGGGCCTAAACTGGTGCTTCTACGAACGACGTTGTTGTTGATGCTATGGTCCTCTGTAGGGAGTCCTCTACTGAGGATCTGATCATCATGGTGTCATGAATGAGGATGCTCTCACTGTATCTTGATACCCTAATGTATGTTTCGCTGGTGTCTAATGATGTTGCACATCTATCATCGCATGTCTAGTCGGTCTTGTAGGAGTCCTTCCCTGACCCCCATTTGTCAGCTCTTCCTCTGCTATGAGGGCCTTTTGGACCGCTTCAGGCAATGTCTATGGCATTAGGATCCTCACCTTCGCATGAATGTTGAAGTTAAGTCCAAACAAAAACTTGTTGACATTTATCTTCTCTGTGTTCAAATGTGGAGCATACCTAAGGAACTCCATGAATCAGGCCTCATACTCCGACACAGTATGAACACCCTATCATAAAGTGTTGAACTCATTGAGATAGAGCTCAATGAATTCATCTGATAAATACCTCTCCCAGAACCGCTCCTTGAACATTTCACATGACACATCTTCCAGGACCATGTTTAGTTGTGGTAGGAGCGTTTTCCACTATAGAAGAGCGCTCCCCTTCAATTAAAATACCTCTATTTGGACTTTCATGTTGGAGGTGTAGTCACGAAGTGTGAAGCACATTGCCATGTTCTCCAACCATGCTTCAGTGGTTGCGATATCTGTGCAACACATGAACTCGGGAAACTTGAACTTCTCAAGTTCTCTGTGAATGCTATCACTTCCAACTGGAGTGGGTTTTGGACCCTAAGGGGGTACAAGCACCCTGACCTCTTCTCTATCTAGTCGATTAATCAAGGCCTCTTACATCCTATGAAAGGACCTCATCAAACCAACCACATCCCACACAACAATCTGATCCTGTCCAATGACTTGTTCTTCTCCTTAGGGTTTAGACCCCTATGGCGTGGATGCTACTAGAGGCATTGCACCTCCTCCCCTAGCACCATGTTCGTCTACCTGTGTGACGTCCTGCAACCATGATTACTTGCATGGACAAATTTCAAATTTTAATTAGCAATAATTTGTTAATCAAGTGTTTAATACAGTAGAAGGTGTAATGATCCCAAGTCATGACGTTGAACCCACTCTGATACCATATGTAACGACCCTGTCATTACGTCAACCAAATGAAGTACATGGTAAAAATTTTTTTTCATTAGGATATTAAATTTGTTAAAACATAATAAACAACATCACAAATGATACATCATCATAACTAAAACAACACATAAGCAATATATTAACATAATTAACAACGACACATAATCAACGACTCAATCAACACATCATGATAATTAATAGCCACACTTAATCAACACATCATCATAATAAACAACGACACAATCAACACATCACGATCGACAAAAGAAATATACAATTGAATGATCAACCATGTCACTATGTATTAAAAGAACTACCTTCCCAACCTATCCTGCATGGTTGGGATCTCTAAGACACATAAGCAACGCTAAAGCCCATGATTCATCCGATTTATTTTGACCATTTAAGGTCTCAGGGCTGGCGACTGTTCTGAGGAACAAGGAGGTGTCTAAATCCCGCTAATCCAATCAAGCCGACAACAACTAGATCAATCAATAAATCTTAAACATCAATTATTCAAGGTGCAAGAGTATTCTAATCACTTAATTAAACATACATCAACACTATTCAATGCGTGCAATTAATCTAGTCACTTAGGAAATCATACATCAACATTATTCAATGCGCGTGAATAATCTAATAACTTAATCATTTAGACATCATCATTATTCCATAGAGCAAAACAATCTAATTACGTAATCATCAGCATAATACATGGTGCAAGGGTAATCAATTGCTCAATCATTTATTCACTAACATTATTAGGGGTGCAAGAGTAAATTGATTACTAAAGCAATCGTAAATCAACCTTGTATAAATGCGCAAGAGTAAACTAATTTCTAGACAATTATAGGTTGACGTAATTAAAGGTGTAAGAGTAATCATTACTTTTATTCATTGTGCAAGAAATCCAATCACATTAAGTTCAAGGCATGGGAGAAATCAATAGTTTTATTCCATGGCGCAAAATAAATCTTATCACATACCCAATCATACATCGAATTATTAATGGCGCAAGAGTGCTCGAGTTATCCAATCCTAAACTGAAATTCATGACTAGATTAGACATCATAAAAACCATCAGTTCTTCATCACGCAAGAGAATATAAATACTTAAGAAAATCCTACATTCACATAGTTAATGGCGTGAGAGTATTCTAGTTACTAAATCAAACAACATGAAAAATACTAAGCATTACCCTGCAAGGGTAATAGATTCATTGGTAATTATTCCAAGAGCCTACTTACTTTAATAATGGCCACTTATATTAAGTAAATTCTTAAATCTAATGCCCCTACAAGAAGACCATTTTACCTTACTAATTGGTAGTAAGTACAAAGAATCAACTTAAGAAAGGATATAATAATTATGAATGTATGACATCTTGATTAAGAGTTCCTCTTATTAAGTAATATTGAAGGCTATTAATATGCCTAAATTTAACAATTACATTTTTCTTGCACACTACTGCTCATGATAATAATCATCAATATGGGTGAGTATTCTTATATAAATGAATGACATAAGTTCCTAGATATCTAATGGAAGGTCATGCCATAAATTCTTGATAACTAAATAATATTTAAATCGATAAAATTTCAATTTACTATTAACTTAATATCCCATACTCAATAAGGTGATACTTCCTCATTAAAACTTAATATAAATCAAGCAATTCATTTCTAGTACTCACAGGTCAAGAAGGTACCATCATGTTAGAGAAAGGGAGCATTATGAGGGATTGACACTAGATTAATTCTAAGTAAAATTTATGAGGCGTGCGTTGCAGAGAGAGCTCATTTAATTTTTGTTGGAAGCGGAACCTCGGAAGGAAATCCGCTACAGTATTAGAAAAAAAGAAGAGATAAGTCCGCCATTCTAGGAAGGAGGAATCAAAGTCCAGTTTATATAGAAATGTAGAGGTAAATCCACCACTCGAGGAAGGAGGAATCACAAACCAGTTTAGATAAAAATGTAGAGGTAAATCCACCATTCGAGGAAGGAGGATTTGCAGTCCAGTTTAGATAAAAATGCAGAGGTAAATCTGCCATTCGAGGAAGGAGGAATCGCAGTCCTGTTTAGATAAAAATGTAGAGGTAATCCGCCATTCGAGGAAGGAGGATTCACAGTCTAGTTTAGATAAAAACGTAGAGGTTGTTTTCCATATATTCACCATTTGCTGGGAAAATTGCATACATAAAAACGCAGAGGGTTTTTCCAAGAGATTGGACACATAGATTCACCATTTGCTGGGAAAATTGCATACATAAAAACGCAGAGGGTTTTTCCCAGAGATTGAACGCAGATATTCACCTTTTGTTGGGAAAATTGCATACATAAAAACACAGAGGGTTGATGTATGAAATCATATGGAAACTTCACAAAAACGTGGAGAAATTTATGTAATAAAAACAAAAAGGAATGATGTATGAGATCACATGGAAAATTCACAAAAATATAGAGCAATTTATTTAATAAAAATGAAGAGGTTTTCTGAGTGGAAGCACAGGGTAGATGTACCCAATGCATGGCAATTTTTCTAAAAAAAATGCAGAGGTAAATCCATTTAGGAATCGCAATCTAGTTCAAGTAAAACATAGAGATGAAACCATTAGGGATTCACAATCCAATAAGAAGACAAAAACAATCACAAAAACAAGAGAACAAACAATCATCGCAAGGTAAATGCACAAAACACATGGAAAATTCTTTTTATAAAACGTAGAGGTAATAAATCGCAGAGGATACAAATTTTTATAAAATCGTAGAGGAAGCATTCGATAGTCACAAGGCTTCACAAGGCCATCAATCAATAGAATAATTTGAAATTTTATTATTCCATTTACAATCACAACTTCAGGACAATATTCAATGATAATATACAATCAGTTTAACAATTACAACATGAAATTTAAATACCATAATTGTCGAAGATGGGCTTGATGACGATCCTTGGCAACTGGCGTTCCCTTCCTCCGTCCACTTTCTAACCGTTGAGACTTCACCGGTACCTCCCATCCAACTCTAGGGGTACTCTTCTTCTGTCTTATCCCCTCGAGCCGCAAAGGGGCCACACAAACACACAACCAAAAATCCTCTAGCTCTCATCTCGCCTCGCAAGGTAGAGCCACCACTCTCTCTCAAGCTGGGTATCCAAACTCTGACAAGAAAAACCAGTCAAAATTTCTGCAGCATAACCTTACCCATAACCAGTGTAATCCATCTCTCAACTCAACCATTTTTTTTTATATAATTTTTCCACACTTGCACAATTAATTCACTTTTTAATTAAATTAATTTAGAATTATCTCCCCCTTACAGTTTTAACCCTTTCCCCAATTTGCACAATTAAATCCACATTTTATTTTAATAAAATTCAATTTCCCTCACCCTTCCTAAAAGCACTCCGTAAATCACTCCTATTTGTCTCTTTATTCCCCTTATTTCCAATTAATGACTGACACCTTTGTAAAACTGAGTTGAGTTAAAATAAGAATCTTCTCCTAGTTAGACTAGTGTTAACTAGACTCTAGATTCTTTTCTATGCGTACCCATTCCTTTAGCTTTATTCAATTCTTACCTTAAATTCCAATTTGGTAATTACTTGCACATATGTGTATTAAATCATTCCATAGATTTATTTCATTTTCCTTTCATTCTTAATTTGATTTACTTCATCCCCTCATTATTTAATTTATAAATTTAGTTTTTAGTCTTCTTACTAACTTAGACTTAGGATTAATTAAATCTTTAATTGCAAAGGCTTAGACTCTTATAGGGATTATGATTAATAAATTCAATCCTTAATTAATTAATTAATCGATTGATCTGACAGTGCTCAATATTTTACAAGGTTAATTATTCGCTCAAGGTTTTCTAGGCCACCTAGATTCATTGACTCAAATTTTATTTATGCGACGTGCCCTTCAAGACGCACTCCATTCTCCAAGGGTGCCACTCGCCTTTGACTCAATTTTTTAATTACCCGACATGCCCTTCAAGACACACTCTGTGCTCTAAGGGTTCCACTCACCTTTGATTGGTTTTGGTAGTTGTCCAACCCCTAGAGTCAGCACTCCATTCGGGTGACCTTGTGAGAGACTAAGATCTTCTAAGGAATAATGACCCTATCTTATTGTCCACCCCTTATAAATATTCGTGAGCGACTGTCTCAGTCTACCCTCACGGCATTGTGGACCTCTCAAAATAGGTAATCGTTAACCTACAATTCGAGCCACGGTGGGAGTGCTAGTTGGTTGTGACAGGGATGTTGCCACACCTCTCCCTCAATCTCTGGTCTATGTGCATGGCCCCTTTACTCCTTATATGAGTCATATTACAAAGCAATAATCAACCTGCATCCATCAATGAAATACCCAAACCATATGTCACATATGTATAAATGAAATACCCAAACCAATACAATCCACTCCCCGACTCAATCCAGAGTCCAAGGAGGTCCATTGATTCCATCGACATCCTCAATCTGTCAAGTTTCTTGCACACTCAGGGGAAACTCGTCAATAGAATCTGCCCATACATGGATATCAAAAAAACATAAATCATAATCCATCAACAACATCATAAGAATCCATAAGAGAAATAGACAACCATATACTATAACCGGATCACTTCCACGCAAGTGTCCTCAAATAATAATTCAATAACATGTGCTCACAAGAGAGGGATGTTACATACACCCCCTCTTGTTTTAAACTTCTTCCTGAAGTTGTAAAGTATATAAATGCAGTAAATAAATCATCTGAGAAGATCTATATATCTTACTATCAAATAAATATGGAAATTGTTCGTGCATATCATATGTGTATTTCCAAGTAGCCGAGTGTGGACTATAATTGTCCCACTAGACCTTGACCTGATCGAATGTTCGATGTTGTAGTTGTAGCATGCGATGATATAGAATGCAGATTGGCTCCACCATGAGTGCATCCTCATCTGACACATGCAAATAACTCATGTCAATCACATGTGTAGGATCATAAACATAATGTCTCAAAACAGATACATGAAAAACATTTTTCATACGCCTCAAAGAATCAGGAAAGGCTACTTGGTAAGACATGGGCCCCTTCCTTTCCACAACTTTGAAAGATCCCACAAACATAGGAGAGATTTTATCACCCTTTCCAAACTTGATCGAAATATTGTGTGTTTTCACCCACAAGAAAACATGATCGCCAACTTCATAATTATGGTCAACACGATGCACATCGGCATAACTTTTATGTCGATCTTATGCTTCTTTAATCATTTGTCTTATTTCTTGCATTTGTTCTTCCATTTCTTGGATCGCTTCAGGTCCTACCAGGACCCTATCCTCAATTTGATCCCATCTCAATGGCGTCTGGCACTATCGCCTGTAAAGAAACTCAAATGGTGCCATATTAATGGTACTTTGATAGTTGTTGTTCTACGTAAACTCTACCAGTGGAAAGAACTCTTCCCAACATTTATGTTGGTCTATTACGTACATACAAAACATATATTCCGATATTCGGTTCGTTATTTTTGTCTACCCATTTGTCTCAGGGTGATATGTTGTACTAAAGTTCAGTTGTGTTCCCAAGGCCTCTTGGAAAATGGTCCAAAAACGTCCTATAAACAACAATCCTCTATTAGATATGATCCTTTTAGGCCTTCCATGTAATCTCACAATCTCGATGATAAAAACTCTAGCTATGTCTTGCACCTGATATGTCATGCACAAATGGATAAAATGTGCACTCTTCGTTAGAGTGTTAACTACCAAGAAAATCGAGTCATACCTCCTTACCATCAGCGGAAATCCAATAATAAATTCCATCAAAATGACCTCCCATTTCGATTCCAAAATAGCGTGTGGCTATAGTAATCATGTCGGATGTCTATGTTCACCTTTCACTTGCTAACATTCTAGACATCTCACCACGTATCTAACTATGTCTTCCTTCATTCCTTTCCAGAAGAATAAGGGATTAAGGTTTTCCCTCATCTTCGTGACACCTTGATGAGCCATGTACACTTTCTATGAGCATCATTTAAGATCAAACTTCTTAATTCATCATTAGGAGGTACGTATATCCATTTATTATATCTCATCAATCTATCGTTGTCCAATGCATATCCTTCAAACTTTGGTACCAACATGGTGTCTTGTCTGATATTTTCCTTAACCTCTTTATGCCAGTCATCGTTGCACTATATAGTTAGAATATTTTCTCAAAGATTCTTCTGAAGAGGTATCACCACAAATATGCACAGTATTCAACTCAACGTGTTTGCCACTATGTTCATTGTTCCCTTTATGTAATAAATCTCAAAATTGTATTCTCTAAGCAATTTTGACCAATGCCTTTGTCGTTTGTTCAAGTCACTATGCATAAATATGTGCTGCAATCCACAGTGATCTGTTTTTAGTTTTAACTTTCGTCCAATCATATAGTTTCTCCACAAACTCAGGGCATACATAATGGCCAATAACTCCAAATCATGCGTTGTGTAGTTCGTCTCATGCTTTCTTAATTTCCTTGAGATGTAAGTGATCACTCGACTGTCTTGCATCAAGACTCTGCCTAAGCCTTCCTTGGATGCGTCTGAGCATACCAAGAATTATTCATACATGTCAGGGAATTTTAGTATTGGCACGGTCGTCAATAGTTCCTTGAGCCTTCGAAATGCTTCAGCGCATTTCTCGGTCCATACAAACTTCTTGTTTTTCTTCTACAAATTCGTTATCAGATTTTCTATCTTCGAAAAACCTTCGACTAACCATCAGTAATATCCTGCTAAACCCATAAAGCTATGCACTTCTAGTACATTTGTCAGTGTAGGCCATTCCATAATAGCCTCTACCTTCACCGGATCCAAAATGATTCCTCCACCGGATATAACATGCCCTAAGTAATGAATCCTCGATTGATTAAAAGAGCATTTTGACAGTTTCTTGTATAATTTGTTTTCTCGTAAAAACTGTAGTACCAAGTGAAAATGTTCTTCATCTTCTTCTGTCATTCGAGAATATATCAATATGTCGTCAATGAATACTTGAAAAAACTTATCCATGTATTCAAGGAACAACCCATTCATCAAGATCATGAATATCCCCGGGGTGTTTATCAGTCCAAATGGTAAAACGGTAAACTCGTAATGTCCAAACCTTGTTTTGAAAGTGGTCTTAGGAATATATTTTTCTTTGATTTGTAGCTGGTGATATCCTGATCTCAAGTTGATATTCGAAAACATAGTCGTGCCTTTCATTTGGTCAAACAAATTGTCTATTCTTGGAAACAGATATTGGTTCTTGATTGTTGCCTTGTACAATTGACGATAGTCAATATAGAGTCTCCATGACCCATCCTTCTTTCTTATGAAAATAACAAGTGCACCCCAAGGTGACACACTTCGGCGTATAAGTCCTAGGTCCAACAAATCCTTCAGTTGCATTTTCAACTTCTGTAACTCAAGGTTCGACATCCGATAAGTCGTTCTTTCTATCGGTTAAGTTCCAGGTTTCAATTCGATGGTAAAATCCATCTCTCTTTCGAGCGCGAAACCTAGTAACTCTTCTTGGAACATGTCCGCAAAATTTCATACTACCGAAAGGTTTTATAATCCTTACACCATTCCCTTGTCATTCAACTCTAAGATTGCATATATCTTGCATCATTTGCACATGCTCTTCTGTAGTTGTAGGGAAGAAATGAACCTTAAGGAAACTCGCTGGTTTCTTCCTACAATCCTTCTTCTCTGTCCCCCCTCATCAGTCAAACTCAACAATTTCATATTACAGTTGAGTATCATCATGTGATTCCAACCAATCCATACTAATCACGACATCATAAGATCCTAAGATCGTGACATACAATTTGGCCTTCATTACAAAATATCCCAAGTTAAGACTCCAGTTTGTAACCTTTCCTTCAACCTTCTTCTTGGCACTCGAATCCATTTCCACGTATCTAAACTCATCCTGATTGACATCCTTTACCTTAATTATTCTTAATGCTGCACCAGAAATAAAGCTCTATGTAGCACCGAAATCTGTCAAAATACTTAAGGTTTGGACGACGATGGTACCTGACGTCTTGAGCATAGTCGATTGGTGCTCGGCCTAGCAGTTATTCACTGTTGCATGAATCCGGTGGGCCTTTCCCATATCTCCAACTACAGTGTGTCTGGTTCAACCAGCTGCTCTATCCCTCTCAACCGGACAGTCATGCTGGTAATGTGTCTCTCCACATTTCCAACATCTGGTCTTTGGTCCAATGCTCATGGTCCCCGAAGTAGGAGTTTCTCACCTACCAATCTGAAATCATGGTCTATTCTACTGAACATGCCTAAAATTGTGCAGTTATGGGTGACATTGTTGTTGATTCTATGGTTTTCTATAGAGAGTCCTCTGCTAAGAAGCCAATCATCGTGGTGTCATGAATGAGGATCCTCTCGATGTATCGTTATACCATGATGTATGTATGGTTGGTGTCTAATGCTGCTATGCATCTATCATCGTCTATCCAGTCGATCTTGTAGGAGTCCTTCCTTAACCCACGTTGGTCATATCTTCCTTTCCTATGAGGGTCTTCTGGACCACATCATGCAATGTCTGTGGCATTAGGATCCTCACCTTCTCACGGATGTTGAAGTTAAGGAAAAACACAAACTTGTTGACCTTCATCTTCTCTATGTTCAAATGTGAAGCATAACTAAGAAACTCCATGAATCGAGCCTCGTAAATCGGCACCATACGACCACCTTGTCATAAGGCATTGAATTCATTGAGTTGATGCTCAATGAATTCCTCTGACAAATACCTCTCCCAGAACCGCTCCTCGAACATTTCCCATGACACATCTTTGACGACCATGTTCATTTGTGGTAGGAACATGTACCACCATAGAAGATCGCTCCCCTTTAGCTGAAAGACTGCCATGCAAACTTTCATGTTGAAGGTGTAGTCTCAAAGTGTGAAGCACATCGCCATGTTCTCCAACCATGCCTCGGTGGCTGCGTCATCCGTGGCACCCATGAACTTGGGAAACTTGACCTTCTCGAGTTCTCTGTGAATGCTACCACTGCCAGCTAGAGTGCATTGTGGACCCTCAGTAAGTATAGGCACCCCAACCTCATCTCTATCTAGTCATTTAATCAAGGCCTCTGACATCCTCTGAAAGGACCTCATCAAACCAACCGCAACCCCCACACCAATTTTCTCATGTCCAATTACTTGTTCTTCTCCTTGGGGGTTAGACCCCTCTGGGGTGGATGTTATTGGAGGTGTCACACCTCCTCCCCTAGCACCACGTCATCTACCTCTGCAACATCCTTTAACCATGATTACCTGCATGGACAAATTTCAAATTTTAATTAGCAATACATTGTTAATCAAGTGTTTAATACAATGGAAGGCGTAATGATCCCAAGTTGCGGGGTTGAACCCACTCTGATACCATATGTAACGACCTCGTCGTTACGTCAACCAAACAAAGTACATGGTAAAAAATTTTGGTTTTTTTTTGCATTAGGATATTAAATTTGTTACAACATAATAAACAACATCGCATATGATACATCATCATAACTAAAACGAAAAATAAGAAATGTATTAACATAATTAACAGTGGCACATAATCAACACATAAACATTGGCTCAATCAACACATCATCATAATAAATAACTGCACTTAATCAATGCCTCATCATAATAAACAACAACAAAATCAACACATCACGATTGACATAAGTAATATACAATTGAATGATCAACCATGTCATTGAGCATTAAAAGAACTACTTGTCCAATCTATCCTGCATGGTTAGGACCTCCAGGACACATAAGCAACGCTCAAGCCCAGTATTCATTCGATTGATTTTGACCATTTAAGGTATCAGGGCTGGAAACTATTCTAAGGAACAAGGAGGTGTCTAAATCCCACTAATCAAATCAAGCCGACAACAACTAGATCAATCAATCAATCTTAAACATCAATTATTCAAGGTGCAAGAGTATTCTAATCACTTAATAAAACATACATCAACATTATTCAATGTGCACAATTAATCTAGTCACTTAGGAAATCATACATCAACATTATTCAATGTGCGTGAATAATCTAATAACTTAATCATTTAGACATCATCATTATTCCATAGCGCAAAGAAATCTAATTACTTATTCATCAACATAATCCATGGCACAAGGGTAATCAATCGCTCAATCATTTATTCATTAACATTAATAGTGGCGCAAGAGTAAATTGATTACTAAAACAATTGTAAATTTGTTAGGAACCAAATATCAATATAGCATAGAAAAAACTTAGAATAAGTACTCAACGCCTTGAAAAAGAGAGAAATTCAGATAATAATCCTCTTCGAGGGGGAAACCTTTTTATTCCCACATAAATGTTCAATTACAAGATGATTCCAAATGAAAATGTCTCCTTGGTATATATAGGAGACTAGGAGGTATAATTACAACTAATGGACTAAAGCCAACATAAATAAAATAACATTACTAATGTAATATGCCCCAATTAAGGGGTAATGATCCACTATTTAGGGACTAACATGCCCCTCCCCTTGAGACAAGTGTTGTCTGCAACACTTGAGTAACTCTAGATGCTTATTTATAAAAGATTCATCTTCCCAAGTGGAATCTTCAACCGATAGTTTCCTCCATTTAATGAGATACTCTTAAATGGATCTATTCCTCGGCTGGCGAATTTTTGTGTCAGTGATGGCTTCAGGCTCCAATATGATTTTTCCTTCCTCGTCAAGTTCTGGCAATATAGTTTGAACTGGGATCTTGTCACTTATAACCTTCTTTAATCATGAAACATGGAAAACTGGGTGTACTTGTGAAGATACAGGCAACGCCAATTTGTATTCCATAGTACCAATCTTTTGCAACACCTTATAAGGGCCATAGTACTTTGGTGATAATTTATTATCCTTCTTGGCTTTCTTGGGGACATTTGTTTGTATGGTTGTAGTCTTAAAAACACCCAATCCCCTACTATTATTGGATAAATCCGTAAGTGCGGACACTAACCGATCTCCCTAGATCCACCTGGATCTAGAACAAAACACACCAGAACATGATGCTTTCCTTAAGTTTTAGATATTGAATTTACTAGTAGGAAGGAACAAGTA
>JZKD02S2154817.1:381309-396303 GCA_000966675.3 Picea glauca
ATTGGATGTGCCAAGTGGAATTTACGGTAACTTCCCCACAACTTGCTGATTTTTTTCCTTTCCAGGAGATCTCAATTATATAGCGTGCCCCGTACAAAATAATTGATATAAAATTCTGAAACTTGTACCAAAACTACTAAGATATGTCCACTATCCAATGCACCTAGTCTCACTCAATTTGGATACTCTAGGAAGAATTTATGATTGTTTTACCCAGAACACCTACTTGAGACTAGTCAATAGGGCTAGTCAGATACCCTATCTTCCACAGGTATCTACAAATTTATGATGATCTAGAAGCTGAAATTATTACCACATATACCTTACTAATTTTTGTGAATATACTCCAGAGTTCATGTTCTGAAACGTTACAGAAACAATTTTATAGCGAAAATTCTGCAATGACTCAATTCCGGATGATTCCAAAACCCTATCTTAGAAAGGTTGTATCTCCGAAATTGTAAGGACAAAGGAGCTGAAATTTTAACCCAACGTACCTTGATATGTCTACTAAATATCCTCAAAGTCATTCCTTCTGAATCATTGTAGAAAAAAATTTATAGCGAAAATTCCAAGGTGTCTCAGATGTAGCAGTGAAACCCCAAGACCTTGACCTCTTATACCATATGTTAGGAACCAAATATCAATATAGCATAGAAAAACCTTAGAATAAGTACTCAACACCTTGAAAAAGAGCTAAATTCAGATAATAAGCCTCTTCGAGGGGGCAACCTCCTTATTCCCACATAAATGTTCAATTACAAGATGATTCCAAATGAAAATGTCTCCTTATTATATATAGGAGACTAGGAGGTATAATTACAACTAATGGACTAAAGACGACATAAATAAAATAAAATTACTAATGTAATATGCCCCAATTAAGGGGTAATGAGCCACTATTTAGGGCTTAACAAAATCAATCTTGTATAAATGTACAAGAGTAAACTAATTTCTAGACAATTATAGGTCGACATAATTAAAGGCGTAAGAGTAATTTCTGCAGCAAAACCTTACCCATAACTAGTGTGATCCATCTCTCAACTCAACCATTTGTTTTATATAATTTCCCCACACTTGCACAATTAATTCACTTTTTAATTAAATTAATTTAGAATTATCTCCCCCTTACACTTGTCACCCTTTCCCCAATTTGCACAATTAAATCCACATTTTATTTTAATAAAATTCAATTTCCCTCACCCTTCCTAAAAGCGCTCCTTAAATCACTCCTAGTTGTCTCTTTATTCCCCTTATTTCCAAGTAATGACTGACGCCTTTCTAAAACTGAGTTGAGTTAAAATAGGAATCTTCTCATAGTTAGAATAGTGTTAACTAGACTCTAGATTCCTTTCTATGCATACCCATTCCTTTAGCTTTATTCCATTCTTACCTTAAATTCCAATTTGGTAATTGCTTGGACATATGTGTATTAAATCAGTCTTTAGATTTATTTTATTTTCCTTTAATTCTTAATTTGATTTACTTCATCCCCTCATTATTTAATTTCTAAATTTAGTTTTGAGTCTTCTTACTAACTTAGGCTTGGGCTTAATTGAATTTTTAATTGCAAAGGATTAGACTCTTATAGGGATTGTGATTAATAAATTCAATCCTTAATTAATTAATTAATCGATTGATCCAATAATGCCTAATATTTTACAAGGTTAATTATTCGCTCAAGGTTTTCTAGGCCACCTAGATTCATTGACTCAAATTTTATTTATGTGATGTGCCCTTCAAGACACACTCCGTGCTCCAAGGGTGCCACTTGCCTTTGACTCAAATTTTAATTACATGACGTGTCGTTCAAGACGCACTCTAAGCTCCAAGGGTGCCACTCCCCTTTGACTGGTTTTTGTAGTTTTCCAACCCTTAGAGTCAACACTCCATTCGACCAACCTTGTGAGAGACTAAGGGCTTCTAAGGAATAAGGACCCTACCTTATTGCACGCCCCTTAGAAATATTCGTGAGAAATTATCTTAGTTTTACCTCATGGCATTGTGGACCTTTCGAACTAGGTAATAGTTAAGCTACAATTCGTGCCATGGAGGGAGTACTAGTAGGCTGTGATAGGGACATTTCCACACCTCTCCATCAATATCCGGTCTATGTGCATGGCCCCTTTACTCCTTATGTGAGTCATATTAACAAGTAATCATCAACCTACATTCATCAACAAAAAATTGTCAATGATCCATAAACAACATCATAATATAATCGATCATATGTCACATATGCATAAATGAAATACCCAAACCAATACAATCCACTCCCTGACTCAATCCAGAGTCCAAGGAGGTCCATTGATTCCATCGACATTCTCAATTTGTCAAGTTTCCTTCACACTCAGGGGAAACTCGTCAATAACATTTGTCAATACATAGATACCAAAACAACATAAATCATAATCCATCAACATCATCATAAGAATCCATAAGCAAAACATACAACCATATACTATAACCGGATCACTTTCACGCAAGTGTCCTCAAAGAATAAGTCAATAACATGTGCTCACAAGAGCAAGATGTTACACCCACCCTCTTCAAAC
This sequence comes from Picea glauca, assembly GCA_000966675.3. Classification (NCBI taxonomy): domain Eukaryota; kingdom Viridiplantae; phylum Streptophyta; class Pinopsida; order Pinales; family Pinaceae; genus Picea; species Picea glauca. The sequence continues at coordinate 383,865 of JZKD02S2154817.1, forward strand.
TCTCCCAATTAGAATTGGGACAAGCCTGCCCAAGTAGTAGGAGATGGAATATGGATCTGTGAACAAGACAACTAAGAACTAAATCTAGGATTCAATGTGTTCACATTTATACAAAAACATAAATTTCATGTTGTTGATTATTCAAAAGATTGGAGATTGGACAGCTAAAGTTCTTATATGTGGATATTAGAAAACACCTGCCTGATTCCACCCATCCAAATTTAAATTCGTAGAATCAAGTCCCCTATTTATTGGATATTCATTTAACATATGACCAAACTGCAATTAATGATGATAACAATGAATTATTTCTAAATATACAATGATATGTATCTATATCTAGAACTACAAGTAAATTATCCTCAAATGCATAAAAAATTTACTAACTATAACACATACCAATCCGATGTTCAGTTCATCATTCTGAATTAACACCTTCCAACCATTACGACAAAAATTTGCATGCTCCTTAAGATCTTCTACTGACATGGTATCTATCTCCTCATTTGTTTTGTAAACAAAATTGGCTCGAGAATTGACTTCCTCTCTCTGACAATTCAAACCAACATCAACACCATAAAGCAATTATTCCAAATTTTCCCTGATTTCATTCCTAGCCTCCTTGCCAACATCTGATGTAGCTTGCAACTCTGAATGTGAGGCAAATTCCCCTGTTGGACGAGATACTAAATTTCGTGGAGGCCTTTGCATTGTTGCATTTCGATATGCCCCTTTCTGATCATATGTTTGTCCTTTACCAGCCCCATAATAATTGGGCAATAGGCTGGTATAATGGGTTCATTTCCATGAAAAATTATGCATAAAAGTGTTTAGAAAAGTAATGTGGAATCTCATGATTCCACGACAACTTCCCATATGCTGCCAAAAATCTATTATAAAGTTATCCTGCTATGTTGGGGTGCTTAAAATATTTCACCTTCAACATCTTTTTCTTTGGCCCTTCTTTGAAATTGAACATAGAAAGTGAATCTTTTTTTGAAACTCTACCTTTTACTACGTCCCATTTATCAGGGCCCATCACCCTCGACTTTTGTCTCCTCATCAAATAGATAAAACTATCAGTCATTGGCCGCATCTTTTGATATGCATCCATAAAGTTCTGCAATGAATGAAAAACAATCTCCAAGCTTTTATTACTCTCTCGAGGGAGATCCAAGATCCTCAAATCATCGTTTGAGGGTCATTGCTTCAGTAAACCCTTCCCAAGGAATCTCATCGCCAACATCTTAGGGATAGGTGGACGTAGGCATGTAATCTTATGTTTCTGGATAACGCCCTTTAAATCCACCTTCACCCTCTTCACCAACATTTGAATATTCTTGATACCCACTCTCTCTTTCATTATCTTCCCTCACATTAAACTCATCCTTTACACATACACATTTGAAATTAATTACAACATTTAACAAAAAAATAAATTAACAGAAAAAAAAAAAAAAACATACATACATATATATACACAAAAAAAAAAATAAAAAAATTACCAAACATATTTTCTTGTCATGATGTATTCCCTACATTCTTTGGTGTTGGAGTATTAATGTGCAACCTATCTAATAAAGTTGCATCCATAGCACTATTTTTAGCACATTATCGAGATGATATATTCATAGATTCATTTGATAATCTCCTCCTCTGACTAGATTGTTGTTGGTCACTCAGAGTCTTAGTCAAAAGGGGTTCCTCTTCTTCCTTCATTGGATAGCCTAGAGCGTTTGCGATTATTGGAGACTATTGTCTCAACATCTTGCCTCGATATCTATCCTTTGAAAATTCATGAATATGAAAGTTCATAAGTTATAGAAACATAAAATGGAAATATTAAATTTATAAAATAACTTAAAAGAATTTAAGTATTTATAACAACTTCAAAGCATCAAAGACATATATTGAAAAAACTAGAACAACTATATTTTTTACTATGATTCTATTCATAATGAACATGAAAATATTTAAATATAAAAAAATGTAACATGCAGAAGATAATCTATATCTGTGTAAATTGTAGAAGGTAATTTTTAAGATAATATATGTGTAACATGTTAAAATTTAAGGGCAAAAAATATATCTAGCTATATATATATATATATATATATATATATATATATATATTAATTTCTAAACATTAGCTACTTGTATGTTACAATCAACAAGACATTAAAACTTATGATCCATAATCTAGTAGCCTAAAAACAGTAACTGACAAAACATTTAATTAAAACTAAAACAAGAAACAATATTACCTGATATGTTGTTGCTATCCTCTTACATATATACTCAGAAAAAGATTCAAGGAATCATTGACCAAACCCTCAAGGAAGATCTCATCATGACACTTGAAACAAATTTCCAATAAGAACTTTTAGGGTAAAATATCAAAATACTAACCAACAACATACACAGGTGGCACCAACAATAGAAGAGGACATCGACAACATACACATGGTGACCTTAGCAAGGAGATGAGGAGGGCAACACCAACAAAAAAATGAGGAGGGTGACACCAGCAAGGAGAACCAAAATCCCTAAACAACAACCAAGAAGAGATCTGTGACAAGATGGAAAAGACCCTTAGGGGTTAGCGACAATAATAAGTTGGAGAGGTAAGCGCATGGTGACTTAATACACCAAGAAGAACTATCCTAGAGGAGTCGCAACCACTCAATTAAATAATTAAATAATTTAAACAAATAATATTTTATAACATAAAATATTAATTGTTAAATCATAAAACTCAACAAGAAGCAAAGAACAAAACCAAAAAACCACACAACAATTAAGGGGGGCGTAACTCAAGGAAGGGTGGTTTCAAGACAAAGTCAACAATTAAATTCTTCCAAAGTCAATGCGGATAACTTTCTTTAGGTAGAAGCAAAGAACAAAACCAAATGCCCACACAACAATAAAGGGGGGCGTAACTCAAGCAAGGGTGATTTCAAGACAAATTCAACAATTCAGTTCTTCTTTAATGGAAAAATATCCACATGATTCTCATGATATTTACTTATAATATTTTATCATCCCATCATATGAGGAAGATCAATGATGTGATCATGCCCTTCTTAACTACTCCTAGGTCTCATGGACCATCCTGGGAGAGAAGAGGGTCACACATTATCTCGTCTTGGTACTTAACCAAGAAACAAAATAAACCAAAAACCCACACAAAAAATAACTATATGAGTGGTTTATAGATTTTTCACAAACGGATACATAGAAAACTGAAAGTAAGTGAATCATTTTGAAGTCATTCAAGTAATTAATACATGATCTTGCACGTATTCGAGCTTTTCCCTATACATGGTCAGGGCCGAATTTGGCCATGTCAACCTCCTAAAACACAAACTGTAAATAAATAAAACATTGTTTAACTGGGAAAGGGATATATTTCCCTGAACCGACGACAACGAAATCGAGCCCGCCCCTGTACAGGGATAGGGACGAATTCATCCCTATCCCTGTACAGGGACAGACCTGAATTCGACCCTGTCCATGTACAGGGAAAGGCATGAATTCCTCTCTGTCCATGTAGAGGGAGAGGCCCGAATTTAGCCATTTCCCTGTACATGGACATGGCCAAATTCAGGCCTGTCCCTGTACAAGGACATGCCCGAATTCATTTAAGTATTGATGAAATATTAAAACATAAAATGAAATAGTCTAACAATGTTTGTTTATCGAGTTGTCTAATGTTTGGTGCTAGTTGATCCAAGGTGGTAGTAGACTCAAGCATATCATATCCATGGTAGTTGGTGGATCCTATGTTTAAAATAAAAAGAAACAACAATCCTAATCAACTTAAAGAATCTTATTTTAACATGTAGAATCAAATCATTGGAATCTTTTTTTTTTGCAAAAATAAAATAAATTAGTTTAATATGAGGGTTTTGTTCATTCTGCTTAACAATAGTGATGTATAAATTTAAGGTAAAATTAGAAATTAAATATATGGAAAGGGAAGAATTTGACCCTGTCCCTGTACATGGACATGGCACAATTGGGGCTTGCCTAAGGTAAATCTAAGTCCAAGGTTAAAAGGTTCATTAATGTGTTCAAGGACTCAAGTTAAGTTTGATTTACAATATGGTTTATGTGTGTCCAATGAGGTATCTTTCAAACTGGAAATGAGGCACAAGTCTAATGTAGGATAGGTATGACTGATATACTTAAAATTGTATCATATATGAATTTATGTGATGTCTGAAGTAAGTTAGTTTCATATTTGCAAAGAAATAATGAAGTTTAAGAAAAAGTAAAGTATGGAATTCAAATTTAAATGCTAAAATACATTCTGAAATATAAATTTTCTGCATCAAATATGTGTGAAAAATGCAGAAATTTATAAAGGAAATCAATAGAATTTATTCTAGAATGCAATGTCTATGAAATGAGCTTAAAGTAAGATCTGGAAATTTATTTTTCAGACTCAAACGTTATCTAGAAATGTAAATTTTTTACTTATATTCAGTGATATGAATTCATAAAATGTAGAACAGAAATCGAAATCAATTTCCAAAGTACGGAAAAACTAATTACAAATGAGCCTACTTGGATTGGAAAATGACGTTTTTTAGACTCAAAAAAAATCTAGAAATGAAATTTTCTACACTAAACTAATTTCTCAAAATTGCAGTGAGTTTAAAACAAAAATGAAAAATGAATTCCAGAATGTTTAAAAATGAGTTTTTCCTACTTAAGATGCAAGTTGAAATTCCTAGGCCAAAGCTCTATGCTAAAAAATATATTTCTAAAGTAATTGAATATTGAAAATGCACAAAACTACAAACATAAATCTAAATTGTAATTTACATCAGGCAATAAATTTAATTTAATCTAGTGTATGAACAAAATTGAGGGTCCTAGATCACTATGCAAAGCTACCATGTCCCTGTGCATGGACATGACCGAATTCGAGCCTGTCCCTGTGCATGGATAGGTCAGAATTTGGCCTTGTCCATGCACAGGGACATGCCCGAATTCTACCATAGAAATAAAATGTTAAACAAATGAATTAATTCCTTAATCAAATTTCTTTAGGTCTAAAATACCAAATTTTGTCTCATTGGATGATGATCATCATCATTACCGACCATATTAATATCATAAAAAATGTAAATATGGAAAATTATAAAAACAAAAAAAAAACACCACTTGACCCCATGGTTTAATCAAGAAAGTATATTTGAGAAATAGTGATAAGAGGCCTCTAACTCTTCATGTTAATTAGTTTTTGCATGTTATTTTCTTGATTATAGTCTTAGTCTCAATGAATCAAAATCCAATTTAAAAAACTTAAATTATTTATTATAAAATATCTCACTCAATTCTCCTCTCTTCATGTTAATTAGTTTGTGCTTAGATATTAATTACTTGATCATAGTCTTACTCGCAATGAATCAAAATCCAATTTAAAAAACTTTATTTAATTATTATAAAACACCTCACTCAATTTTCCTCCAAATTTCTTTAAAAGTACTATATATTCAAAATATGAATAACATCACTTATACAACATTTTCACACTTTCCATTTATCACGCTATATATTGATTTTCTATAATCTAACTATCATAAATTATTGATTAATTATGTTGTTAAGCTTTTTAAATATTTTTTTAGTTAATTCTAATAATTTCATCCATGTCCCTATACAGGGACATGCCCGAATTCGGGCCTTCTCACTTTCATTAAATTATTCTTAAATTTATTATTAAGAAGTTAGAAGTAGAAGAAAACAAAGAATAAAAACTTTAAACTTTACCTGGGCTGAAATATTATTTATAAAATAATTAAATAAATATTAAAATAATATAATTCGAATGTTAACATTAGTATTTGGAAAACATTTTAATGATTTAATAACAATACTTCTCAAGAATGAAATTCTACCCCAAATCTACCTCTATAAGGACCACTGATTTGTGTATGTGTCACATGAAATCTTAAATTATATTAAACAAAACTAATCCAAAATATATTATGATTTTTACCCCTTTTTAAAAAATATATATATTAAAAATATGGGAATACAATGGAATTTTGACCAACTTTTAAACTGTAAACCATAAAAGTTCAAACTGTAATGATATAGATTTATATATACATATCAATGGACATGGTTCCCAACTTGGATTCTTTTCCCATCACTCTCATCCAATTGGTGTAGTGGAGAAGCCCATGGAATTAGGCATATGCCATGTCTCTATTGCTTTGAAATTTTTTGGTGCTCTCTATCCCAAGCAGAGTTCACTAGAAAATTATTGTATGGTTTGTTTTCTCTTAGATTGGGTTTTCATGCAATATATTATATATGATAATCATATTCATAAAATTTATTGAGAGTGTGTGCATATCCAGAGTTTATGTCTCTATTTCTTTGAAAATAGAGGTGTGGCATGTGCCCATTGATTTTTATGTATTTCATATGGATATAAATCCCATTAATGAAAATAATAACCAGAGTAAATTGGTATTTGTTGGACTGTGAAAAGACTATGATATCAGGCTTTACTCTCTTCCTCATTTGTACCTTATTAGAAGCTTCCACTTTCCAGAGAAAGTTCTATGTCAATCATTTTTTTTAAGATTTGAAGGGATTTCATACTTTCTATGTGGTATTGGGGATGGTCATTTATGTAAATTTACATAAATGTTATTTCTATTATATAAAACAAATTATATAATAATTGATATAATTTTTTTCAATTTTTGGTAACTAATGATAGGTTAATGTTATGAACATATTATAATTGATTGAGCAATGTATATATGTTCATTTTCCTTACCTACTATGTATAGGGACATGCCCAAATTCGGCCTTGTCAACATCCTAAAAACTGTAAAACAAACTAAAAATTATTTAAATGGGACATAGATATATTTACCTGGACCAACAGTAGTAAACAATAGCAATGAACTCCAACACAAATCGCCAGCAACAAGTTCCTGCAACAACCACCCACAGCTACAACCGCTAGCACCAACCACCAACAACAATGTCTGCCTGTAGCTACGACCGCCAACACCAACCACCAATGACAACGTCTGCCAAAACCAACCTATCAACCACCAATATACATCTACAAATCGGGAAAAATGTGAATGGGGCAATGTGAGGGTAATATATAAAAGATTTTTTGGCCGAAAATGTTTTTCGGGCAAAATATCTTTTCGGCGAAAAGATTCTTTCAGCCGAAAAGTTTTACCAGAAAAAAACAATCATCTGGCTAATATGGTACATGATAGTCGAGTCCATTGTCACAGTACCGTTTGATTTGGCATCCAAAGGTTCGGCCAAAATAATTATTAGTTCGGCTGAAACAATGTCAGTAGGAATTTTGGAAACCCGATTCTCACAAAAGTGTTACCCAACTTCATGATTTCACCCTACTCTTGTTTTTTGTTGGTTTAAATATTGTGTCTCTATTTTGAAATTTAATGGTGGATTTATTTATGGTTTTATATCAATATATATTAATAGAAAATGAGGGGAAAGATTATCCAAGAAAGGGGTAAATTTGTGTGCAACATGGATGCATATCCATTAGGGTTTTCACCTTTCTTTATGTCGTGGCCACAACCACCCCACTTTCATTTTTATTTTCTAATAAAACGGAAAGGGCCCCTACTAAATTTGAATTCTAATGCCTAATCCACTACTACTATGAACCTATTGAATATTCTTTATCCACCTTGAGGGAGTTAGGGGTTTTATATCTTTATTGATTGTTTACCTTTGATGGGGTTTGTCATAACTCATATTCTCTTTGATCTTTTACTTTCATATGTTCCTCATTATACCTTTGATTGATGATGCTTCTTTGATCCTTGTGTGATGAGATTGACAAGTTTCCTTTTGAACCTTTTGCATTAATTGATTTTTATGGATTTAAAGGTGTTTGTTGATCTTATCTAATTGCAAGTTTGGATGCTCTATTTTATGACTTGAAGAGAATTTCCTTGTAAGGATCTATTGTTTCCTTGTGCATCAACTTACACTATCATCTCACTACATAATGCATAAGTTAATGGTTGACTTGAATAAATAATACATTGTTAATTTACATTTCATACATGTTATATTCTTATTCATGCTCAATCTCTCACATGTTAATCAAATTCATCAGTTTGATATCCATAACTAGAACCACATGATCTTTGATTGTTTTCAAGAGTTTGAGATTAAATACATGCATCTTCAATGACTTTTGTTTACAACAACTAATTTCTCATTATAATCCTAGATCTTAGATGATTACTTATAAGGAATTACTCATTTTCATTTCTTCATTTTCAGACAAACATAGCTCTTTTTCATAGACTTTTTATCGGCAAGGGGAAAGGATGTAGCAAGTATAACGTACTAACTAATATTTTCTTCCTTGATAACAAATATGATTCTTTATGTGGTTGCAATAATAGGGTTACAAGGTCATGTTCTTTATAAAATACTTATGTTATTCCAAGTCCTCAGAGAATCAAGTCAAAACAAAAGATCATGTGCATTTGGTCACATAATAGAAAGGGAACTCAAGAGAAAGGATTCCAATTTATGAAAAAAGATGGAAATCTCAAGTGTGTCGTGGGAAAACAAAAATTTATTTATCATCTCTAAAATGCATATAGGAAGTCCTTAATATTCTTTTTCTTGACCAAACTTCTCTCTTATCAGATCTTGATTATCATTGAAGCCAACATTCAAAATTAAGTCTCATTTGTCCCAAACCCAAATCTGAATTTGACTTTATCACCATGTACATTTCCTATTTAATTCATGATTGTCCCAGAATATTCTAATTTTATTGTATTTCATTGTTTTACTAGAACCTTTACCCATTTTAGGATTCGACTATTGGATAGTGAGCTGTCAGAATTATCTTATCAAGATTAAATTATATGGTTTTCCCATTGGGGTGACCACAAGACATCTATTTGAGTTCTTTGAAATCTAAAGCCCAAAGTCTTGTCCAACTCCCCTTTATCAGATTAACCTTTTCCATGTGCCAGACTAGCATCAATACCCCTTTCATCCTATGGGTCACCTTACATGGTGTTATTGTTTGATGAGTTGCATGATGTATCATCCTATCACTCGATGGCTACATGTCGCTTGTCTGATCCTAGTTGGTGTGGTCTTTGTCTCAGTGTGATGATCTCTATCTTGAAAACTTGTGTATCATCCAAATCATCTTCCTAAATTATTCCTTTCTCTCGACCTTACGTGGCATATGATGAGGCAGGTTGCGTGCCATCTAACATGGCATATGAGGCATCATCGAAGTTTCCAATTATCCCTTGTTATTCCATGTGATTCCTTCCATGTCATGTTGACCTATCCTATTTGATGTGGCATTTAGAAATATGGATTTGTTTCAAAGTAATGCACTTTATGTGGATAAAAAACATCTAGAAATCCATATATTTGGAGTTTGCATGATATGCTTTGTTTTAGATTTTGATCTCTAGGTGTTGAACCATGACCTAGGTGCGAAACTTGATCGGTAATGAAACCTTGACATGTCAGGAACCAAGCTTAACTTTTCCCTAACCACATCCAAAATTTATTTTGTATATATGAGTTTCTGTAGTTTTATTTAATTTATTTTTATTTTTAACTTTTATTATTTTGTTCCTATTTTATTTTTATTTTTATTCTATTTTACCCATGATTTTCCAAATCCACACATGGTTTCAAATTTTCCGATTTTCCACTTCCCATATATATTTTGTTATTATTTATTTTTATTTTAGAATTTACTATATTTATTTTTACATTTGAGGATCGACTTACGTAGCATTTGTTTTTAACATCCCTAAGTTTATATTTTTCAAATACCTAAGTTTATATTTTATTATTGTTTTAGGGATATTTATATTTACTTCATTTTTAGTTCTACTGATATTAACATAAATATTATACTATAATATCATATTATATTAAAAGTTATATTAACTTATACTAGCCTAGATCCATCTTAACTTCGGATTTATCAAGCGCCAAGGGGTTCAAATCTCTAGAGGTGAAAACCTTTAACTTTTCATCAAGTTTTGCATTAGGTGCTTGATAGATCTAGAGTTAACATGGATTTAGGTTGATTGTTATTCATTCAAAGTTATATATATATTATTATTATTTTAATGTTTTATTATTATTATAATGTGTTATGTTACATTAACATCTTCCTCAAACTAGGTTGTAGTAACTTATATGAACAAAGTTTATATATATATATATATATATATATATATATATATATATTATTAATCAATAAATATATATTAATATTCATATAAATATTGTAGTATAATGTTCCAATATTTATATAATTATTATATTAAATATTAAATATTGCTACGCCATTTATAAATTTTTATATGAAAAATAAATTATAATATAAATGAATACTATATTATAATATTAATGTATTATATTGATAATATTATTCAAAATATAATATTAATATATCACATTAATATTATATTATTAATGGTTTAATAATATTATAATAGTTATTTGATATTTTAGAGATTATCAAAGGAGATGTTGCATTGTGACATTTGTCTCCACTAACTTTACGTCTTTTTTTTCATTTCTTAATGGTTATTTCATATTGCGACATTTGTCTTGTTACATTAATGGCTATGTCACATTGTGATGTTCATTAATGGTTTTGTCACATTGTGACGTTCATCAAATGTGATGTCGCATTTTGACATTTATGAAGAGTTTTGTTGCATTGCAAAATTCATTAAAGGTTTTGTTGGGTTGTTACATTTTTGAATGGTTATGTCATATTGTAACAATTATTTTGGCTTACTTTATAGTATGGATATGTTTGATTGTGATGTTCTTGAATGATTATGTGACATTGAGACATTCATCTTGGTTGACTTGTGTCCTCTTCCAACATTCATGAATGGTTATGTCTCATTGTGGTGTGAATCAAATGTGATGTTGCATTGTGACATTCATAAAGGATTTTGTCACATTTCAACATTCATTGAGGGTTATGTTGGATTGAAAAATACTTTTATGGTTATTCTGGGTTGCAATGTTCATCATGTTGCCTTAACGACTATGTCATATTGCGGCATTCATCAAATGTCATGTCACACTGTGATGTTCATTAAGGATTTTTTCGCATTAAAAGAAATGTGATGTCACATGGTGACATTCATAAAAAAATTATCCCACTACAACATTTATCGATCAAGGATTATGACAGATTATGGCATTCCTTAATTGTTAATGGTTATGTTTGATTGTGATCTTCCTCAATCATTATGTGACATTGATACATTCATCTTTGTTGACTTGTGTCGGCTTCCTCCATTCAAGAATGGTTATGTCAAATTGTGGTGTTGATCAAATGTGATGTCACATTGTCACATTCATAAAGGATTTTGTCACATTGTGACATTCATTGAGGGTAATGGTGCATTGAATTTGGTTTATTTTTTTGGACATGGTTGGCCATTGTTCATTATGGTTCATTATGGTGTTTGATTGTGGCTAGCAAGTGTTAATGGTTTAATAATATTATTAATACTTATGTCACATTGTAGAGTTTATCAAAGGTGATGTTGCATTGAGACATTCATCAAGGGTTTTGTGGTATTACAACATTTTTTTGTTGTTGTGTTGGATTACAATATTTAAACATGGTTATGTCACATTGTGAAGAGATTAAGAATGTGAGTGATATATATAGATATATTCGTTTTGATCTTGGTTTTATTATGTTCAATTTGTATATCATGAATTTTTCTATATTAAGGTTTTGTCGCATTGAAATGTTCATCAAAGGTTTTGTTGGGCTCTGACATTCTTCAATGGTTATGTTAGATTGTAACATTCATTTTGGATTACTTTTTAATATGGATATATGTTTGATTTTGATATTCCTAAATGATTATGTACCTTCTGAAGGATCATACTTTAGTTCGTGAGTGGTGTTGTTTTTTCTTCAAGACTAAAGATGATTGTAGATCCATCCTCATATCTAACTAGAGTTGGGGCCCCTCTAGCCTTGTGCTTAAATTATGGTTAGATAATTTTACCCCGCATGCAAACCAGTTGTACTGTGAAGGATTTGGGCCATTCTTGTTGGTCTGACTATGGTTTTTTGGTCCAAAGAATCTCTTTAAGAAATTGGAAATAAATTGGGGGCATTTATGGGCTTGGAACCCCACTCGGACTGGAAGAGTGACTGTAGATGGTTAGCATTGGTTCAAATAGTAACTTGGACCTTGTTTATGGGGATTGGGTATGGAAGAAGAAGGTGGATTATTGGAACATTCCTTTTAGGTGCTTTCGATGTCATGAAATTGGACACGTCCAAGCTCAATGCTCGAAGGTATCGCCTCTCTCCTCGTGCAATCATAAGGTGTGGAAATAAGAAGAAAAAAAATGAATACTC
>JZKD02S2154817.1:403677-422820 GCA_000966675.3 Picea glauca
TATATATATATATATATATATATATATATATATATATATATATATATATATATATATATATATATATATATATATATATATATATATATATATATATATATATATATATTCCTAGATTTTATACTCCCATACTTTAATAAATTTTTATTTCTTCTTTATCATTTAAAAGCCATGGGTTTCACTTAATTTATTTCCCCAATTACTTTACCCCTTTTATTTTTAAGAACTTTAATTAACACCTAGGAGGGTTTTAGTTTACGCCCTAGATTTATTTTTGTAGGATCTTTTCTTAGGGCTTGTCAAAATTTGTCTTAGAGATGTTTTAATTTAGGTTTTGGTTTGAACAGGGCGACAATTTAATTAGGGGAGTCGTTTTTAATAATTTTATCAGACGTTACGATCTAGGGTCATCTAGGTTGTCTCATCATCATCATCAATGCGACATGCCCTTCAGGACGCACTACGTGCTCCAAGGGTGCCACTCGCCTTGTTTTCTTTGGTTGCGCGACGTGCCCTTCAGGATGCACCACGTGATCCAAGGGTGCCACTCGCTGATTTGCATTTCTTTGCACGACGTGCCCTTCAGAATGCACCACGTTCTCCAAGGGTGCCACTCGCTGACTTGACGGATTGGTAGACTCTATAACCCCTAGAGTCAACACTTCGCCAGGTGAACTTGTGGGAGACTAAGGGATCTAAGGAATAAGGCCCCCGCCTTATTGTGCACCCCTTAGAATCATCGTGAGAGACTGTCGCAGTCTGCCCTCACGGCATCGTGGATCCTCTCGAACTAGGTAATCGTTAACCTACATTTCGAGCCACGACGGGAGTGTTAGTAGGCTGTGGCAGGGCTGTTGTCCACACCTCTCCCTCAATCTCCCTGGAATTCGTGTGTGGCCCCTTTACCCCATATGTTAGCCTGGTCGGCAAGCTACCGTCAGCTTGCATCATCAACCACCATGTTAGATCATGTCAAACACACATCATAAAATCAATAGCATATCATCAAAACAAAACAATATCACCGTAAATGAAACGACCCAAATAGCCCACTCCCTGACTCAATCCGGAGTCCAAGGGAGTTCCACCGATGCCTTTGCATCCTCAAGGTCCGGAACCCTGCACACTCAATGAGACTGAGTCAGCAGCACCTGTCTACATCAAAGTAGTAAAAACATCCTGTCATAACTTAACGCATCATAATGAAGGTAAAAGTTTTATCATCATAGAAATCCAGATCACTTGAGAGCAAGTGTCCTCAAAGAATAAGTTTGGTAAGTGCGCCAGAGCGGGATGTTACACTCTTGCATAGGCAAGAACAATCCTATATCTAATTCGACTTACATATACATGACCAACAACCAACGATTTACCATGCATTACCATTACAACATTAACATTCTTGCATTTTCCTTAATGGCCTTACTACATGCCTATTTATAGGCTTTACAAAAAGAAAAAACCTAAATATTGGCACCCAAAAATGGTTACAGACCCATGCATATCATTGGATACAAAATCCCACAAATTCTGGGATTTTGTAACAGTTGACTCCAAGTCATGTTTACTAGTCAACCTCCATTCAGTCTCTAGTTAGTCGTCTCACGCCCGCACTTCGACCTCTTGTTGGTTGAATTTTCGTTGATATCTTTGACTTTGACTTTACCCGGTCGACTCCCTCAACCTTCAACTTGTTTTTTATCTACCTCGACTTCAACCTATTGTCGATCCACCTCGACTTCGATTGTTAGTTGATTCACCTCGACTAGAATTTCACTGCAAAGAATATAACAACCCAACATTCCCTGGTTAAAAATGCATGGAAGAAGTTAGATGAGTTCGACCCCTGATCCGGATTTTATGAGCATAAAAAAATGAATACAGATTATTAAAATATGATTAACACAGAATAACAGAGATACAATCAAACTGGTTTTCTATTCAATAAGGAAATAATCTGAAACTATAAAATGCAACGGAAAACAAGGTTGCTGGAATGGTGGTAGCTTATCTCTGAGAAGAGATGTGGCGACTGTGCGCATTCTCCAGAAGATGATTACAATGAGGCTCTGAAGGCCTTTTTACAATAAACAGGAATGTCAAAACCCTAGACATCCAAAAACCCAACCCCAGGAGATGAAGCTCCAAAATTCATGTGGGCCTCATTTGGGTAAGTTAGTACATCAACTTCCTGGGGTCGTAACGTTTGCATACGATCTCTATTTTAGGCACATGGTATCTCGTTGGAAAGGTATAACCAAGAAGAACGATTTTTTACTAGCCTAGGTTAGTGCCTACAATTGTCACCTGGGCCCCAAATACCCAAAAAAACGTCGTTTAGGGCCTCAAAACAACCCTGGAAGTTTGGAATCCAAAAAACGCCAAGGTGGAAAACTGTTTTTTGAGACAGTGGAATAGGTGGGTGGCCACCGATATCCACTTGGATCAACCCCCTCTATATGATGTAACAATTTGCAAATAATTTGACTCGAATAAAAAAAGACATAAAAAAATATGTCCCCGTATTCAGAGCCTGGAAACTAAGACGGATATCGAAAGTGGAAGGGAAATTGAGAACCCTTTATATGTCAATGGAGGATGGTTCCATAAGAAAAATAAGTTGAAAGAATTAAAATAATTGTAGGAAGTTCTTCACTCTATTCTTAAGAATGAAGAAGAAACCTAAAGACTCAAGAGTAGTGCTCTATGGTTCTCTATGAGTGAAAATAACCTGAAGTATTTTCACCATTTTTCCAATCTCAGAAAAAACAAAAACATTATATGGGAAATAAAAAATGCGGTAGGAAGAAAGGTTAAATTCTTAAGGGACAAAGTTGAAGCCAGGGTAAATTATTTCTAGTCTCTCTTTATGGCCCCTAATGGATGCCATATTCAGGATATTCTTCGGGTAGTATTGAAATTTATGTTGATGATTGATTAGAACTCAAATAGGTCTTTAGAAGAGTAAGTCATTGACACTGAAGTTAGATCTTCCATTCTCTCTATGTAAAATGGAAAATCTCCAGTCTCAACGGCTTCACTACTGTTTTTTTTTGGAATTTTATGACCTCTTATAAGAAGACCTTCTTTTTACCATGAGATAATCCCAAAAGACATGTAAGATTCTTGTTTCCTTGAATTATACCTTTCTATGTCTCATACCTAAGAAACAAGAAAACGTATCCTTTGGTGATTTTTGGCCCATCTCTTGTTACACCATAATATAAAAGATTATATTGAAGATAATTGCAGTAAGTCTCAAGCCTATCTTAAGTGACATCATTAGAGATTAACAATTCAGATTCCTTTATAACAATCAAATCCACGACATAGTGGCAATGGCACAATATATTTTTCATTTAGCTAAAGCATCAAAGGATAAAATTTCCCTGTTAAAATTGGATTTCTCTAAGGCCTACGAAAGAATAAACTGGAATTTCCTACATATCATTCTGATTGAGATCAACATGTCCCTAACGATGGTAAATTGGATTATGGGATGCATCGAATCTGCAACCTTTACAGTTTTGATAAATGGATCACGTCAAGGTTGTCCTCTTTCTCCCTTCCTTTTTATTATTGTTGTTGAATCTCTAATCCATATGATCAATGAGGCCAAAGAGGAAACAAAGTTAAGGCGAGTGAAGGTATCTATCAGTGAATCTATTTCCCACTTTTTTTTTTATGGATGGCATCTTTTGTTGTGTTCAAGGTTCCGAACATGAATTATCAGAAATAAAAAATGACACTCGATCTCTATTGTTTGGCAACATGTATGGATATCAATTTATATAAATTTTCTATTATTTTACATAAATAATCCAAAGATGATCTGAGATGAGCTGAGAGAATTTTCCCAGTCCCTAGAAAAATTTTGGAAGACGGATTAAATTACCTCGACTTTTTCTTAAAACTAAAAAATTATCGTATTCAGGACTAGGAGTGGCTCGTTAAGAAAATAGAAGCTAAGGTGTCACTATGGGTAAACAAATTCCTCTCCTGGGGAGGGATAATGGTGCTTCTAAAGTTAGTTTTAGGAAGCATCCCAATTTTATGCGCCTCAATTCAAAAACTCCTGAAAGGCATCTTAAATAAGATCAACAAGATTAGTTGTGAATATTTATGGGTTGGTCAACACCTCTCCAAGGGAACCCATCTATCCAAGTGGTCTTCAATTGCAACAACAAAATTCCTAGGAGGACAGAGGATTAAAAACATTCACATTTTTTTTCAATATAAGCAGGGTGAGGTCTTTGGAGAATTGATCCAGATGGATGTTGGTGGCCTCCCACCTATTCCAACTCGCTCATTTTGGTTTTTTTCTAGTTTGGTAGTTTTTTTTTAGTTTTTGGGTCGCCGACTTTCGGGGCTGTTTTGATGCCCTAAACAACATTTTTAGGGATCTCCATAGTTATACTGTAGTCGGAGTCACAATCTAATGGAAAAATGTGTAGTAATCGGATATACCTTTCCAACGAGCTATCGTACACCTAAACCAAATATCGTATGCAAAAGTTATGACACCGAGAAGTTGATGTACTAACTTACCCCAATGGGGCCCACATGACTTTTGGCGCTTTATCTCCTAGGGTTAGATTTTTGGATGTCTAGGGTTTTGTCATTCCTTTTTATTGTAAAAATTCTTGGAGAGCCTCATTGTAACCATCTTCTTGCGAATGACTGCAATTGTCATATCTCTTCTCAGAGATAAGTTTCCACCATTCTAACAAGCTTATTTTTCGTTGCATTTTACAGTTTCAACACATTTTCTTATTGAATAGAAACTGGTTTTACTATATCTATTTTATTTCATATCTATTATTCTTGTGTTTCTGTGTTAAGAATATTAATAAGTGTTCATTTCATTATTCTCATAGAATCTGGATTAGTGGTATCAGAGCTATCTGTTTCTTGTCGTTCTTAATGCATGTCCCTGACGAGGTCAGGGTATAAACAATTGGTTCTTGAGCTTGTTTCTCTTGAGGAAAAAATACATTGCATGCCCAAACGACCTTCCATGGTGAGATAAAAGAAATACGAAGAGATAGGATATCCTTTCAAAATGTTTCTTGAGGAATCCCTCACACAACAGAGGAATGAAATGATGCATAGTTTTGCGTAAATCCTTCGGTGGCTACCAATAGGCAATGCATCTTCCTCGAGCTAAGGTGTCGCCCCCTTCAAGGTAGAAATAAATTTTGATATTCCCATATTTGAAGGTCATATAGACACAGATGCTATAGAAAAATGGTTGAATCTGCTAGAAGGGTAGTTTTATGTCCATAAATTCTCGAACAAAGAAACGATTACGTTTGCACTCCTCAAAGTCATTCCCCAGGTAAAATATTGGTGCGATACTTTCTGTGAGAAAAAGGAAATAGAGGAACCCTCATTATGTATAGTCACAGTCACCCGGGAGTCCTTCAGGGATGTTATCAAGGAACAATACCACCCTGTCAGAAGTTATGACGACTTGTATAAAAAATGGACCACACTATGATAGGAAAGAGACCATGCAGTGCCATAGTTCACAAATATCTTCCATACCTTGCGCACCAATATGGGTATCAAAGATTCTAACTGGCATCTAGTGCTCAAGTATCATGGTGGTTTGCATAGATACATCAAGGCCGAAATGGATTTTTTGGAAATCTCATCCTTGGCTCTGGTCTATCGATATTCCGTCAAAATAGAGAAAACGATTAAACAAAAGACGTGAAAATTTGGGCCTGGGAATCCCTCACATCAAAAGAATGTAAAGGGAAGCCCCAACCTGCAGAAAAAAGGAAATAACAAATACGAACAACCTTAGGACAACCAGTCTAGGCCACAAGAAAAGAAGGACACCGGAAAGACAAAGGAAGATACCGAGAAGTGGTGCAACTTCCATAAGAGCCCTTGGAATAACATTGTTGATTGTCGCTCAAATAAATCATTAGTGGTTGAGGTGAAAGCCTATGAATCAGATGCGAGTTACGATTCTGATTCAGAACTAGAAAGGGGGAGACAGATCATTGACATGGAACCCAGTGCCACCATTTCTACCACCAAGGTCCAGCTTGGTGAACCAGACGAGCGAGAAGAAGGAGAGCGCATATTTCATTCACATATGTGGGTAAAAGTCACCCCACTGCAATTTATCATTGATAGCAGTAGCCAAAAGAACCTCATATCAGAAGAGATCATCAAGCATCTAGCCCTGCCAAAAAAACTTCACCTGCAACCCTAGACCATTGGATGACTCTGCCAAGGAAGTGATCTCCACGTCAGTCAATAGTGTTGTCTATCATACGACATCAAGCCCTTCAAAGATGAGGTATTGTGTGATGTTTCTCCTCTCGAAGTTTGTGATGTTCTTTTGGGACAACCTTATTTATGGAAACATCATGTTTTATATGAGTTTAGGCCTCGCAGTGTTATTATTAATTTGAATGGGAAATTGTACATGATACCCGAAGCAGTCCCACCTAGTGTTATTTCCTTGATCTCTGCCAAGCAATGCAGGAAGTTCATCTCTCATACCAAGAATTTTGTCTTCTTTGTGATTCACTCTCAGAGAGAGTGAAATATTGCAGCCACATCCAGGGCCTCTGCGACCGACCTCTCCACACAGCAGAAGAAAGTGGACAAGGTCATGGCATAATACAAAGATATCTTCTCCTCACCTACCGGTGTACCTATGCACTGTCAAGTCAAGCATCCCATCGATATGACCCCCGACGCATCGATAACCAATGAGCCAGTCTATCGTCACTCTTTGTTAGAGAATTTGGAGATCAAGAGACAAATACAAAAACTACTCCACAAGGGGCACATCCATCCTAGATCATCTCCTTATGGGAGCCCAATCGTGTTGGTGTATAATAAAGACAAGACCTGGCGACTCTGCATTAATTACCGGGCCCTAAATAAAATCACAGTCAGGAACTGATACCTGATTCCCTGAATCAACAATCTCCTTTATCAGATCAAGGGGGGCATATACTTCAGTAAGATTGGTTTCAAGTCTGGCGACCACCAGGTCCCCATAGAATAGACAAATGTATGAAAGATCGTCTTCAAGTCAAAAGAAGGTATTTTTGAATGGTTGGTCAGACCCTTTGGTTTGAAAAATGCTCCAACAACTTTCATGAGGATGATGGAATATATCTTGCAAACTTTCACCAATAAATTTTTAGTGGTGTATCTGGATGACATCCTCATCTACAACAATACTTGGGAAAAACACTTGTAGCATATTCAACAGGTTTTTCACACCTTGCGGTAGCACAAGCTATATGTCAACTTGGAAAAATTCTCCTTCAATAGGGGCAGGGTCTAGTACCTAGGCTACATCGTGGATCAACATGGTGTGCATGTGGAGCCAACCAAGATCCAGGTCATCCATGATTGTCCAACCCCAACCACACTCACTGAGCTTTAGCGCTTATTAGGCCTTGCCAATTTATATCGCAAGTTCGTGTTGGGATTCTCCCATATTGCATGGGACCTCATCCAAGTAACTAGGGGTGGTGGTAAGGAAAATTTGCGTGGGGAATTTCCCAACAGAAAGTGTTCGATGATTTAAAACAAAGATTGTGCTTAGCCCCAGTACTTTCATTACCGGACCTGCAACAACCCTTTGAAATCGAGATAGATGCTTCAGAATATGTTGCGGGTGCAATTCTCACTTAGCATGGCCACCCCGTGGCCTATCATAGTGAGACACTATCAGCTGCTATCTATAAGTACCCTACTTACAAAAAAGAAATGCACTTCATTGTGCAAGCCTACCACCAGTGGAAACATTACATTTTCAGGAAGGAGACCATCATCCACATGGATAATAAGCCACTTTAGTTCATGCCAAAACAAGGAAAATTTCAAAGTGATCACCATCATAAGTGGTCAACATACTTGCAACAATTCCACCTCAACATCAAGTATAAAACAAGAAGCACCAACCAAGGCACTGAGTGCCTCAACCGACCTCCAGTCACGGAAATCACCACGCTGCTAGAATCTTGCGGCCACGAGACCTCTGGATGGCCCAACCTCTATGAGACAGACACTGACTTCACCATGACATATCAAATTTTGGGCACAAATTCATTTTTTGCTAACTTCCATCTTTGGGATAGGCTATTGTGCTAACTAGGCCATCTCTTCATTCCATAAAGGAAGCGAGTGAAGCTGATTTGGGAAGCCCACTAAATTTGGGTGGTAGGACACTTCGACATTGAAAAGACAGTGGCAGTGTTGGAGAAAAATTTGTACTGGATGAAAATTTGACAGGATGTCAGCAAGTATATCAGGTCTTGTACTACCTACGTTATTGCCAAACCGATCACTAAGAAATAGGGTATGTACACCCCCTTTCTTACTCATAACAGGCCATGGGAATCCATCTCAATGGACTACATGTTGGGCCTTATGTCCACCAAGAGGGGAAATGACTATGTTTTGTTGTTGTTGATCGCTTTTCCAAGATGTCGATCATGGTTTCCAGCAAGAAGAGCATCACAACAAAGGCCACTGCCAAGCTCTTCTTTGAACGAGTATGGGTACATTTTGGAATCCCACAAACCATTGTCTTCTATCGAGACAACTGATTCCTCAGCACATTCTGGTTGAGCCTCTTGTCACTGCTAGAAACCAAGCTCACCAAATCCACTGCCTTCCACTCCCAGACAGATGACCAAACTGAGGTCGTCAATTAGATGACCAAACTGAGGTCGTCAATCAGATGATCGTGCAAATCCTGCGCATGTACAATTCCAAGCACCCCCACACATGGGATGAGAGTCTTCCCTATGTTCAACATAGCTACAATTGATCCCTACATAGCTCAACTGACCACAACCCATTTCATGTCGGGTTGGGATTCCAACCATTGGGTCCCATGGATGTTGCACTACCTCTTGCAGCCACCCCAACCGACTCATCTCCTGCTCCAATTGAGAGTCAAAAAATCCTCTCGGTTCATTGAGTGGATTCAACACATCTACCAATAGGTTTGGGATATTTTACAGAAGTCCAATGCCAAGTACAAGCAATGCCATGATCAACATCGGGTGCCACATAAGTTTCAGGTGGGAGACAAAGACTGGTTGCACTTGCAGAAAGAACGCCTTATAGGGCCACATAGGAAGCTTATCCCACTCCATTATGGACCTTACACCATCACCAAGTTTGTGGGTGACAATGATTTTGAGCTCAACATTCCCCCTATCCCTGGCCTATGCCCAATGTTCAACATTGATCTCCTTCGGCCATATTTCCTACCATTATTGGACACCTCAGAGATAGCAGAACAGTTGACACCCATAGAGCTCAACCATGACTACATTCAACATGAATCCAATGATCAAATTTTGGACACACAAGTCAAGGGAACTTGCCAGCAAAGGATCCATGTTTATCGAGTTGTCAAAGCAGGGCAACTCCTACACCAAGGCAAGTGGCTCACCTGGGGCCAAATTCAACATAAATTTCCTCATCTGATGGGGAAACTCAATGCAATGGAGACCATTTCTTCCTAAGGGGGGAGGATTGATCTAGATGGATGTTGGTGGCCTCCCACCTATTCTAATTGGCTTATTTTGGCAGTTTGTTTTCTAGTTTTTGGGTGCTTGACTTCCAAGGTTGTTTTGAGGCCCTAAACATTGTTTTTAGGGCTCGCCACAGTTAGAATGTAGAAGGAGTCGCAGTATTACGACAACATGTGTATTCCTCGAATAGACCTTTCCAATAGGTTATCGTGCACCTAAAATGAAGATCGTATGCAAAATTTACGACCCCCGGAAGTTGATGTACTAACTTACCCCAACGGGGCCCACATGACTTTTGGTGCTTCATCTCCTAGGGTTAGGTTTTTGGATGTCTAGGGTTTTGGAATTCCTGTTTATTGTAAAAATCCTTGGAGATCCTCATTGTAACCATCTTCTTGTGAATGAGCACAACCATCACATCTCTTCTCAAAGATAAGCCGACACCATTCTAGCAAGCTTGTTTTCCATTGCATTTTATAGTTTCAACGGATTTTCTTATTGAATAGAAACCAATTTTACTATATCTGTGTTATTGTATCTTTGTTATTCTTGTGTTTTTATGTTAAGAATAATAATAATATGTGTTCATTTCATTCTACTCATAAAATTTGGATCAATAATGATATAGGGAAACTCTCTTTGGTGTCTGGTAATGCATTCAAAGTATTTCCTTGGTCGTTTAATTATGGAAAGGATAAGAAAGGAGCAAAAGATGATGAAAGGATCCAATGTTTGGAAATATTTGTTAAAAGCCTTCCATTTGGTGGGAGAGTGGATTTCGTGGAAAATCGACAATGGTAGATCGGTTAAGATAGGCAAAGATACTTGGCTGGGCACTGAGAACTCTTTCCATCTCTCGAAAGGCCTGATCTAGTCCCTTAGAGACCAAAATATTTTTTGGCTAAGTGATGCCAAGTCTTTTGATCCCTCTCTTAGAGGAAGGGACACCTAGAAGTCTGTGGAGATCTTGGGGCTAAGTGATGACTAGACCTTGGAATGGAATAATTATGTCTCCCTTCTGCAATCCAACTTTATTAGGCTGGACAATGACAATCCTGACTCCCTTTGTTGGACCAAAAACCAAAAGATCGGGTCCTTCGCAGTCAAGCTTGGGTACAAGGATTGAAGAGAGGACATGCATGATGGGAACTTCAATTAATGGTGGATCCTAATCTGGAAGATTAGTGCTTCCTTAAAATGAAAATTAACCTTCTAGATTGCACTCAAAAATAAATTACTCACTTGGGACAATGGTTTAAAGAGGGGATGATGTGGTCCTAGGTGATTCTCTTTATGGTTTTCTAATGAGGAATATGCCACCCATTTGTTTATTAATTGCAATTATGTAGCGTAGGTATGGACTATGATTTAGGAGCAGCTTCATCCAAATGTGGAATGGTCCAAAACTTTCCTTGAAGACAATTTCAAAGATTGGATTCTCGACAGAGTGGTTTGTCTGTATTTGGGTCTCGCAAGCATAATTGTTTCAAATATCTCATGGGCTCGAAAAAAATCATCTTTAATGATAAGATTCTTCCCTCAAAGTTTTTGGTTGATATCACTCTAAGGATGGTTGAGGATCACAAATCAAAGGTAAAGATAAAGGAGCCTTGTGTCCTAGTAATTCCAGCACTAGATTTTGAAATCTCGTGGGGCTTCTCAAGGTCACCCCTCTACTTGTGGTGTTGGAGTGGTACTACATTTGAACCAAAATCATTATGTTCACATATATTATGCTCCAGGAGTCGGAACAAATAACAAGGTGGAATTCATAGCTTTATGGACCCTACTGAAAACAATTGTAAAAAAATGACAGGTAATGGGGGACTCTAAACATGTTATAGAATGGGCAAGGCAGAAGATAAATATCCAAAACATCAAACTGGACCCAATCGTAAGAGATATCAATCAATGTTTGCGCTCCTTTGAATGGATGTCTTTTAGTCACATCCTCTGTGAAATCAATGAAAAAGAAGATTCACTCTCTAAAGAAGCATTACAACTTCTGGTAGGGGCCTTTGGGTATTACGAGTTCATAGAAGGAGAAGAAATCGAATCAATGGAATTCTAGCTATAGGAAATCTCGAACATATAAAAGAGGGAGAAAACGACAATAACAAAAAAAGAGATATAGTATTTCAAGCTTTTTTTATATACTTGTTTGAATTGTTTATATGTATAATTATAAGCAAGATGTTATAGAACAAGGCTGCATGGCAGCATATACCTGTCGTTAATAAATTATTATTTTTTAATTTATTTAGTATTGTATATAATAAGTGAAAAAAACTTTTATTTCATTGTTAAATATTTAATTTATATTTAATTGATTAATTAAATTTATTAAATAAATTTAATTGATTAATTTAATTAATTTAATTAATTACACTCAATTACACTCAATTGATATATGTACACAAACACATGTATGTATATATAATAATTAAGATAAAACATCACTATTTGCTTCAACTCTTATCATTTAAAAATAAAAATATTTATTAAATTATAATTTAATAAWTAAGATAAAAYATCACTATCATAAAAATCAAAGTTCAARGCCTAACGAACATACCACTATAATGATGTATATATACTATAATGATAYATATAAATTTTTATAATATAAAAAAAATCATAAAATGCTTTTTCTAAAGTTAGCGAAATTTGACAGGTGTCATATTTTTAGCATTAATTAAGAAAAAAATTATTTTAATAAACCCTTTTAATGTGTTAAATGGTCTCAATAAGTATAGTATATTATTATTGTTAATATAATAATAATTAAAAGTTCACGAAAATTGGTAAAAAAAAAATAAAAATTCAAATGCAAATTGTCATTCAATTAAATTTCGGTCGTCGAGGGACAGAGTGAGCGAGTAGACAATGTGGATGATGTGAAGTGTTTGACAGAAGAATCCATCTGTCTTAGGGTTTGGATCGAAAGCAGGAGGGTTTTAGAAAATTTTTCTCTGTGATTAATGGCAAGGTCGAGCTCTGCAATGGCGTATCCGGACAGGTTTTACGCGGCGGCTGCCTACGCAGGCCTCGGATCATCTCAAGATTCTTCGAAAGCTGCGATTTCCCGCTTTCAAAACGAGAACGCATTGCTTTTGTACGGACTGTACCAGCAGGTAAGCTTGTCGTCTTAAATTTGCGCGCAATGAGTCGGATGTGACAAGCTATAATGGCGTGTTGGCGTCAGAGGTAAGGGGGCCTGCCGGAATGTTTGCCCTATCGGAAAGGCGTCGGGTGCCGAAAAACGAAACGGAAACCGTGAGGGAGAGCGGGGTCGTCGGAACAAGGCGAGGAAGTTGAGGACGCCGGAAGTGCGAACGCCGAGGGTATGACAGATTACGCCGAATTGAATTCAATTTAGCTTTTCCTACACTGACAAGAGGTAGGTTCTCATAGCCAATGAGATCTTGACAAAAAAAAATTTAAATAAATTAGATAAATAAAAAAATTCTATTGCTAAAGTTTTACATTAGAAAGCCATATTAATTTATGTTTGCATTCATGAACTATTATTAATTTGGCAATAACAGGTTGGTTTGAAGAGACAATGAGATCTTGACAAAAAAAAAATTTAATAAATGAAATAAATAAATAAAATCTATTTCTAAAGTGTTGCATTAAAAGCCATGTTAATTTTGGGTCAACTGGTAAATTAATATATAGTCAATGGTGAACTCATCACTATATACCATGTCTATCGACAGGTATAATAATAAGGAAAAAGGGGATAATACTGAGTTATAACTTTTTCACTAAAATTTACCTATTTAGCTATTATTTTTACTTGATAAAATATTTTAAGAAGGGAAAAAAGGATAACCATGGAATTAATGTTAGTCATGCTAGTCAAAATAATTTTTTGACTATGTGAAAAAATTTACTAAACATCAAACTAATCAAACTAAAACTAAGTTATTAATATTAATGGGCTAAACATAAAACCATTTTTTTCTTCATTTTTATGAAGACATTTTCGCTAAAATTGTTTTATTAATCCCATGAATTAGATATAAAATCAAAATATAATAATGAAAAAAATAATGAAGAACAAAGTTAAGTTTAATTAGCCTAAAATTTTATTTTCAATCTAAAAATTATGAAGAACAAACTTAAGTTTTATTAGGGTAAAGATTTTTTTTCAACTTAAAGATTATTAATAAATTTATATAGCATTTGTAAAAATAATAATAATAATATATTTGTCTTTTCCTCAATGATAAAGCTAATACATAAAATCAATTTTTTTAATTTTTTTTTTCAATCCTTTGAAAAGTTATTAATCTTAATTAACTAAACATAAAACCAAGTTAAATCACAAACAAAGTTATTAATTTGATGAAACATAAAACCAAAATAAATCACCTTGCTCTCACGTGAGAGGAATAAATGTTTCGCATCTTTGATATAAAGTTTTGCATCTCGTATCAAAGAAAATAAATCAAATATCTATAATGTTAAAAACAATAATAACGTTGGTTCATTCTTCCACATGTGACCAATGCTCAAAGGGAAATAACATCAATACTACCACCCACTCGAGAAGATCCCTATACACATTAGCACAATGATATCAGTTCAATAATTATAATCTAATTATTTACGCCTAATAACGTAAAAATGATGAAAATGAGAGTTTTCAAGTTTATTATAATCCAAAAGAAATGAAATTACCATATGATTATTAAGTTATAAGATAAATTCAAATAAATTAAACCTTTTGGAGAATCTTATTTTTATTTTTGAATATAATGAAAAGGAAAATATAAAAGGATTTCAATATTTAATTGTGGTGGAAATGAAAGATCAAAGTTATTATTATTTTTTTAGGAAGAGGTGCTAAAGAATAATTAAGTTATGAAATTGGGTAAAGTTTTATCTTGTATTATTAAAAATAAGACATTTTAAAATGAAATGATACTCATTCTAAGTTGGTCCCTTTTTATCGTTCTCTACATTTGCTCCATTCTCCACCCTTGTTCATTCAACATTACACTTATCTACATTACCTTTTGCACCGCACTTAGATGTGGAATGTTGGATGTAAACACCTAGTCCTCATCCCTCCACCCCTTGAAAATTATCCATTCTCTACATTTGGATTTGGTGGAGCACATTTTTTTAGTTGGAAGATGATGTGGGATGCAAGGTGCTACACTCTGCATTTTCTTCCCTTCTCTGCATTTGAATACCAACATTTCTTTCTAATGGGAATTTACATGATTATCAAGTGTCAACCTCTGTGCCCCTTTTTGAAGATTGTTTATCAATGAATATTTTAAAAGTATTTAAAGCAAGACCTTGTGAATCCTTAGGTTGTCTTCTTTGCATGACATGAAACAAAATTGCCTCATAGGTTGAATCATTCACAAAGAAAATTTCTCTAGAAAAGAAGAAGATGGATACATGTAGCTACAAGCATTTAAAAAAACTTCAAATATAAAAAAACTAAAAACATTTTTATTGATGTGAGACTACTCAATCCCATGGATGCTCCTCCATTAGACGCTCCTGCTTAAAAAATTATAAACATCTCGCTGACATGGTAACTAATATATCAACAACCATTGGTTGTCTAACTTTCTTCTTCTTTTTCTTCCTTTTTCTCTTTTCTCCAAAATTCATTTTGTTGCCATGTCTATCTCTTCTATCCTCTTCATCTCTAGATTCCTCTCCTTGTCTATTCTAACCACATTTTCTATCTCACATTGCAACTCAAGCCTAATGGGATCCATTTTCTCCCTTTCCTCTCACTTATGCTTTACTACATTCTCTCTTGCATTATCTTCGCCTCCATAACATATTGGTGCAACTCTTCTCCTATAGGATATTCCTTCCCTTCAAGGTTCTACTCCACAAGATCCTTTTTCAACTCAATATTATCATAACAATTCTCCTCAACTACTTTGTTTTCTTTCACTACAACAGTGTAGTGATCCCCTTTTTCAACCTCTTCTTTTACACATCTTAGAAATGGGCTCAACATCCTCCTTCGAGTATCTTCTCCTTCTTTTAGAGGGTAAAATTTATGTTCATTACCATCCTTATCCACTTGGTAAGTATTTCTCCTACCATCGTAATGTTATTATTACAATATATGAAAAAGAAATAATTATTCAAATCACTATCATTTCACTCATCATATTTATGTATTTTTGTTGCTAAACACGTTTAATCGACATATTGTATCTTGTTGGAAAACAAACAATTCACCTTGAAGAAAAGTTAAACATTTTATGACAACTATAAATTTAAATGAGTGATACATCTCAAATTTAATTTAAAAAAAAAAAGAAATCATTAATAATGTTAACCATTAACATACTCATAATACATTTTATAAATCAAACAACATGAACATGATATGAAAAAACATAATATACATTAGTGATATACATATTAATATACATGTCAAATAACATATCATCAAAATCAATAAACATATCATATATACATCTCAAGTCAAATATGAAAAAATCAATATACATGTCAAATAATACCACTAATAGCTAG
Organism: Picea glauca; assembly: GCA_000966675.3. Lineage (NCBI taxonomy): Eukaryota > Viridiplantae > Streptophyta > Pinopsida > Pinales > Pinaceae > Picea > Picea glauca. The sequence continues at coordinate 419,736 of JZKD02S2154817.1, forward strand.
TTCCATCACCAAAGCCAAAGGCATAAGTGCCTCTGCTACTTGAGGTAGAGGGTCTATCAGTACCTATGTAATAAACAAATGACTAAATTAGTAGACTCTCATATGTCTCTCCACTAGGATCAAGTTGTGTAGCACTTGATGTGAACTTGGTGTCCACAATATCAATAGATTGTGACACATGTGGAGGAGGAGGACGATGATCAGTGGATGGTGACACATGTGGAGGAGAAGGACGAGGATTAGTGGATGGTGACATGTGTGGAGGAGGAATATTGATGGATGGTGGCACTTGTGGAGGAGAAGCAGGAGGATCGGTGGATGGTGACACATGTGGAGGAGAAGGATGAGGACCGATGGATGGTGACATAGGTGGAAGAAGATGAGGAGGAGGATTGGTGGATGGTGACACATGTGGAGGAGAAGAATCAATGGATGTTAACACATGTGGAGGAGAGAGAGGAGGAGAAGGAGGAGGAGGACAAGTGATGGAGAGGATATGGGTCAGTCTTTTGATGGGCCAGATGGGGTGGAATCATGAGAAACATCCATCAATGCCTTGATACGGTTGACGACACCGAAAATATCACACATTAGTTATGTCATTTCACAAGGAATGGTCACCCATATTGTAGAAAACTCTGGTACTCGTAATGTCTCTCAAACTGGTATGGGTACCACCCCACGCCTAACCATCAAACCATATAGGAAATCCACCACCTTTGTCCAGACTCTCCAATCTGGCATGCATGGAAAGTTGGGTCTATGTACTAGAGGCTACTTTGTTGCCTCCTCCATCTCCTCATCCTATTGGGGAGGATCATCCCCAACATATGTGCCAATATATTCAAAACAATAGATAATAATATTTAGATAATTGAAACAAATTGCTCCAATAAATTGCATGTGCATTAAATAAGCCATAAAAATATGCAACTAGATTTATCAAAACATAATGATAATATTGTCTCTCTCATATGTTGGCTCAGTTGTAGTAAATAGGATGTGTGGACATCCACTTCAATCCATCCCCGCGTAGGGGTACTATACAAGATCAAGGATATGATTGTCCTCTCTAGAGAAAAACTCACATATCTCCCAACTGACCAAAGTACACAACCACTCCCGGTAGCTCCTCTTGGGAAAACATTTTTCCCACATGTACATACATGCATCAATAATAGGACTAGGAGGAAAGTGGCATTTTTTTTTTCAAGTGGCATGAAACTTCTCAAAAAATAATCTAAATAACTCTAATATGAATGGGAAGAATAACCTCCCATTAGAAATAACACAATAGTGATCCAACAAAAAAAACTATCTCAAAAAAATATATAACCACCTAGTCAATAGATGCCTCTACATTAAACTATCTACATAATACATCAAAGGGAAACTAATGTTCTCTCCATCATAGGAAAAGTGTGACAATGCCAACAGAATAATAGACATGTAATTAACCTCCTCAACACCAAATGAATCTATCCACATCTGGCCACCAACAACCTAGAATCTCAAAGTGGAAATAATGTTCGACTTGACATATCTCTATGCATATGTCAAGTAGATCTCTCTTGCAACACCAGGTAGTAGATCAGGGGACTAGGGTCAAATCTCCCCCCTCCTAGATGACCCAATGATAAAATAAATATCATCCTTCGTGGGTTGATACCATAGGTTGGGACCGACCCTAAATTCTTGTTGATCATGATCCCAATGATAGATCATCTGCTATAAAAATGGATAGTTCCCCCTCATGGATGTAGGCTCCTCATAAAACTTGACAAGGCCAAAATTCCTCAAAAAGGCACATTTCTGAGGTGTAATAGGGTGAGGGATAATCCCCCTCTCCCTCTCTTGGGCCTCCCACTCATGTACAAAGGTGTATGTGTTGACCCACTATTGTTGCTCCTCCTCCTCTCATTGTCATCATCTATAACTCACATACAAATATTTTTAGGCACATACATATAGATAAAACAAATTGCAATTATAAAACACACACATATATAACAATTTCATATCTATCAAAAACTAAAATTAATTTATGTTTCCAAAATGAATGTGGAAAAGTAACCGATGCATCAACAATAGAAACTATGCACCTCTACTAGTGCTCTATACCATAACCAATGCACCGCTAGGCAGTGCAGTTGGTATAAAGCACCAATACTCCATGGTTATTGGATCACTGACATGTATTTTAGCAGTGTATTGTGCTATATAATTCACCAGCAATGGGGCATTTAACAAGATGCATCGTTATGTCATTTTTCCCATATTTTGTGTTAGGCCGTGAGATTGGTTATATGTAACTTACCGATGATCCATAATTCTTGGAGCACTGATATGTATTTAGTGTTGTGGTGATACACACGAAACTAGTCACTGGGTGTTTCATACGACACACCGATATGATCATTATTAAATGTATGGTGCGGTGTCGTATTGTGCACAACACTAGTGGTGTGTTGTGTTGTGCATGGCACTAGTGCATTTAATATACCGAGACACACCTTTTGTTAAATTTTCTAGTTTGGAAACTAGGCGGTGTGGTTGGTTATATGGAAATCATTTGTTCTTCATGTTCCTTGGAGAATCGACATTTATTTAGCGGTGTGTTGTTTTTTAGGATGCACTCGCAACAAGGCATTTTGTAAAATGCACCGCTATGGAAAGTTGTTAAATATTTGGCCCAATGTCATGGTGTGAATAGAACTAGTGTGTTTTGTGGACCCTAAAGAAACACTAAAATAATTTTTTATGTTGAAAACTAGGTGGTGTTGTTGGTAAAATAGATTACACTAGGGTTGCATTATTCTTGGACCACTGACGGTTTTTTGTGGTACATTGTACTTTAGGACACACTGGTAATGAGACATCATGTAATATGCATTATTATCATTAAAAGCATCATTAAAAGACTTTATCCTCCCTTGAATTTCATCCTTCTTTAATTCAACTTCTGTTAATCCCTAATATTGGCTCATTACACCTTAATTGGGGCATATTACATTAGTAATGTTATTTTATTTATGTCGGATTTATTCCATTAGTTGTAATTATACCTCCTAGTCTCCTATATATA